>BPLQ01006180.1:0-258290 GCA_021605075.1 Caerostris darwini
TTATAAATATAATTCGGTAACGTCTAGAATGTAATCAATCGGGGTTTTTTCCCCAGGTAAGAAGAATGTGAGAAAATCACTCAAAAAATAATAAGATATATAGCATGCTTATACAATTAGATTTTTGTAAGAAAGTTTTCTGTAGAAATTTGTGTGTGTGTGTGTATTTTATGCTTTTTTATGTTATACAAATTATTTAGTTTAGTATAGTAATATGTATTAGTATTGAACATTTATCTGTGGGAAAATTTAACAAATGTATCTCGAGTAAGTACAAGATTTTCTGTATTACAGTAAAAGAAAATAATAACCTAGGTGAAAATTATTGGTGAGATAATTAGAAGTATGCAATATTTTTTAAATAAAATAGGTTAAGAAATACATTAGTGTAAGTTCCTTATAAATATAATATTTTAATTATTTTGTCTTACAAAATCATAATCTGTGTTATTTCTAAATGTTTGAAAAAAAATGCATGCTAAGACATTTTATTTGTATCAGCAAGAAGTTATAGTGTTTATCAAAATAGAATCGAGTATGAAAGAAAAAAAAAAAAAAAAAATATTAGAAAAATAAGTGAGTTGAAAGAGAATTTAATGCCTATTTTAATTAAAGTACATTTATGTTAAAAAAATTCTGCATTTCATTAATTGGTTAAATACATAAATTCGTAACATTTCCCTCGGAGTTTTAACTATTCTGGTATATGATCTTCAAAAAGTTAACATATTAAATCTTTTAATACGAATGCTGTGTAGTATTTAATATTGGGTAGAAAATTTGAAATTAATATCGTATTTAAAAAAGAAGTGTGAGAGATTTTTAAGGAAAACTTTAAATGCCAAACAAAGTTTCGGATAATTACATGTCTAATGAAGTGATAATAAAAAATGTAGTAACACACTAGGGAAAAATTATAAATTAAATAAATTCCTTTACAAAAAACAAATTTTGTAAAATATAACAAATGCAATCGAGATAAAAAAATGGAATTATAAAAAAAATTAATTTTCCCAAAAAATAAAAAAATAAATTCTTTTACGAAAATAAGTTTTGTAAAATAAATTTGAAAGAAGCAACAATAAAAAATAAATTCCTTTATAAAAAAAAGTTTTGTAAAATAATAAAAAAATTTTTTTAATCAAATCGAAATAAAAAATAGAATTGTAAAAGAAAAAATAAATAAATTTCTTCACCAAATAAATTTTGCAAATAGAAAATAATTATTTTTGTAATAATATAAATTTGTAAAATAATCCAATAAAAATTAATCAAATTTAATACAAATGAATTCCTTTACTAAACACATTTTATAAAATGCTAATTAAAAAATTAAAGAGAAATCCAATTAAAATAGTTTCCTATTCTGCTTATCTTATCAGTCATCACGTAATCTCTCCAAAAACCCCTCTCTTATACTACAACATTCCGGTGTTGCCACCGGTAAAAAAAAGTTTGTAGGGTCCTTATCTACCAAAACGCCATCTCTAACAAAATCGTCACTTCCGGTTGCGCGCGCTTTTCTGATGACGTACTTCCGTCCCTTATAGTGCCCCTACTACTGGCCTCGCCAGTGTCGCCAATCCGACCCGCGACAGCGAATAGCTTATTGTTGCTGTAATAAGTTGGATGAAAAAACACAGAATGATAATAACTCGGTTTTATTGACTTGCTAGGTAAAGCTTAATGACAAGCATAACACGCGGAAAATTTAACTTAAGCATAACAAATAATTGAAATGAATCCCACTAACATTGTAAACTAGTTAGTGAACATCCCGCGGTTAAACTCGGTAGTTATGTTGGGATTAAGAGTATGGCATATGTATGTACATCGATGTTTGGAATGTATATATCCTAAATTGAACATATGATATTTATCCTGAAAATCCCTCAGGAACGGAAAAGCTAAATTAAAGCGAATGAAACCACGGAGTATCCACTTGTCGTCAAGTGTCACGGTCGTATCGATAAACAGAATAGTAATTGTAGTAATTGAACCAGCGAATGTAGCAAGCGCATGCTCGCTCAGAGCGCGTACTCCGCGACTAGCCTAGAAATCATAAATAATGGCAGAAAAATTAAAACGGTTTCGGCCTTTGGTACTTACTGGAGTAAACAGTATGGCCCTAAGGCTGAAAAGTTTGGAGACCCCTGCTCTAGAATGTCAGATATGTACCAAACCCTGCTTTATCCAGGATGTATGAACATAGGGTGACTGCAACTAGAATTTTGAAAGCCTGCAGGCAACAAATGATAATGAAGGCCTTTTTCTTTATTCTCTTTCCAAAATACTTTTTTATCACTTTTTTTAGTTGTGGTTGATCATTTTATTAATAATTGAAGGCCCATAAGCCTTTCATCTAAACCGACCTTTAGAGTGGTACCGTCTGGTAACAGGTTGAGATAATCTGAGGAGGCAATATCTAATTAGAATTATACTTTATTTCTTAATAGATTAATATTTTATTGTTTCAAAAGTGAAAGTATAAATATAGTTAATTAAGTTTAATTTTTCATTTTTTTAAATAAGTCCTCCACTATAAAAAGAGTTATATATATACATCAAAATATTCATTAATGTTTGAGTTACGCTTGGCGTTGTGAGACGCTAACACTGATTCCGGCAATTTTTGAAATGTCTGAATTCATTGAGCAAAGAACTTGCATTCAATTTTGTTTGCGGAAACGTGTAGAATGTTGCAGAAGCCATTCGGTGAGCATCCCTGTATCGGAAAGAAATGTTTAGAAATGGTATAAAAACCCTCTGGTCGACCCTCCACCTCAACCGACGAAGCTCACGTCCAAAAAATTAAAGATTGGGTGCTTGCAAACCGTCGATTTACAATTAGAGACCTTGCTGATGAAGTTGGAATTTCAAAAGGATCAGGCAATTCCATTTTGAGCTCAAATGCGTCCAATCTCAATTGGTATCGAAAACACTGAATGCGCCAGCTCACAATGCATAAATATTCCTTCATTTTTCGTCAAAGATGAAACCCATATCGTTCCACAACCACCGTTCGACTTGTGGCTATTCCCTAAACTCAAAAGACCACTCCGGGGACACAGATTTGAGACGATTGATAAGATTCAACATGAATCGGCTCGCGCTTTGAAGGCCATCCCGGCGAATGACTTTTCAGCATGCATTGAGAATTGGAAAAAAAGTTGACCTAAATCAGGGGTCGGCAACCTTTTGAGCCGGAAGAGTCAAAAATTACAATTTACAAAATTTCAAAGTTTTTAAAGAGCCACAAAATTTTTTCTTGCCAACAATAAATAGTACTCGCATAAATAAAGTTTTTTGATAAAAAAAAACAAACTAATCTATTTATTCATAAGAAAAAATATTTATTTATTCATATATAAGTAGTGTTTTCACAACAAATTAGATAATATATATATGGCATTATTAGATAATTACTTATTATTTAAGTAAAAAATTAAAACAATTAAACATTTAATTACAACACTAACTTGTACTTCAATAACAAACAATTGAGCAAACAAATTCAATGGCAGCGATGGCTTTGCATGGTTATTCAAGTAGAAAATTCAAATTTTACTAAACATTGTAATATAAAAAAACTTACTTAAATTGTACTTAAAATATAAAAAAACAATAACATACATTTGAGCAAACAAATTCAATGGGAGCTTTGGCTTTGCATGGTTTTAGAAAGTTTGGATAAATTTGGCTCATAACTTATTATTTTAAGTTTCAAACACAACTCTAAATTTTCATTTGTTAGTTAGCTTCTTACTTACTTTTAATTATATTCATGCAAGAAAACGCTTGCTCGCACGAATATGTCGATCCGCAGATAGTCAGCATTCCAAATGCCAACTCCTTCACCTCGCTGTAGCAATCTGAAAGACTATTACATGCGTGGAATATAAGTGCCTCAACTCACAGCATTTCTTTTAAAGCTGTCCACTTTTGTTGCGTTACGTACATACATTTCTGGACCTCCAACTCTTCCAGCTTGCTTTTCAACTCTGTAAATATTCCACTCCACAAAGCTTTACTTTTTTAATCGATCAATTGCATTTATAGAGATCCAGTATCAATTCCGAATGGCTCAATGTGGATTTCGTTACTATTTGTGTTGAGATGATTTACTATGAATGCTAGAGTGATTTTGTTGTTTTTGAATTGCTCAAATCTGTCAGCAATCGTGTCAACAGTTGCACTGGTTTTATCGCGATATTGATTTAGAAATTGAAAATGAAGTAATTTACCGCTCTGAATATTTTCTGCAAAAGGAATTAATTTTTCTTCAAAACCGATTCTTCTACCAAAACATAGGTTGAGTTTCCCTTTCCTTGCAGTTTTAGATTCAGCTCATTCAATTTAGCTGTGATATTCACCATAAAGTAAAATTTTTGCAACCATTTGTCGTCCTCTAATTCAGGGTGATTAATGCCTTTTTCATTTAGGAAAGGCGATGAAGGCCTTTGAAGGCGATGAAATAAATTTGGAAGAATAAATAAAGAGTTTTTGAAGAAAAAAAATTGACTAATAATTAATTCACTTTTTGGGCACAGTAGTATATTATCACTCGGGGGGTTTCTTAAGTTTGGGCTCGAGGCACTGCTTCTGGTTGTAGTATTTCTAAACATTCTTAAGATGTGTAGTGCAAAAAAATAATTGAATGCCGAAGTTGCAATTTGCAGTTTCTATTTTTGTGTTGTTGTCATCAAAGAAAAAAGAGAAATTAAAACCCGATGGTTTATCAGAAATCCCGAACTTCCACGAAATCGATTTCCTGTATTTTCTTTACTTCTGCGAAGTCTTTTTTTATCCATCAAAAAATAAGAATTGAAGAAGAGTTACAAAATCTAACACAGTATAAAAAAAAAAAACTTATCTATTTTATGAATAGTTTCCCTCTCTAATTGCTTGTTTTGATAGCGATTAACTATTCCGATTTCTAAACTGTCTTACAAGGATAAATTTATCATAAGTGGGCAGTTATTGTAATCATGCCTTTTTAGCTGCTATTTCAAATGAGCGTTCATTTCAATATATCTTGGATTGGCATCTCAATAACATGTATTACTTGTCTGAAGGAAATATGATTTATATATTTTTTGATTTTTTTAATGATCTTCTTGGAACATGTAGATGAGAGAATCTTGAAACATATTTCCTGCTGTGTCGAAAATGTGAGACAGATAGTTAGTTCATAGGAAAAATAAATGACGGTAGTGTTACAAGTTTTGAAAGAATACTTATCTTTTTTTCTTTTTAATTTATCTCATATTAATGATACATTCTACAAATTGAAATTTTTGAATTTCTTTCAAATTAAAATTTAAAAAAAAAACAGCAGCAGAAAAATCTGCAATAGAAAAAATTAAATATTTATACAGAGCGCCCGAGAATTATTGAATATGTTATAAAATTGTATTTAAAAAACAATAGAAGGAAATAACCATCAGTAACTTATTTAATTTGGAAGCTTGCTGGCCGAGTGACTAGCTCTCGGTGCCACAGATTTCGAGTTCGAGTCCCGACGGTGTCAGATGTTTGTAGTGGTTCGAAATTCCCTGTAAATCGTAAGTCCCGGTCTAGTATGACCCCTGGGAGTAGAAGCTAACAATCCTACCCCTTAAAAAGAAAACATCTCATGTTTCGTAATCTGCCAGTAGGCAAACGGCTTTTGTCCACCATGGAATGGTTGCGCCATTGAAAAATTTACTTACTCGTATAATATAAAATTCAAAGACAGGTCCAATGGTTGCTTGTTGTTCCATCAAGGAATACCCAATATTAATCATATGAGATGTTATGGTTTAACAGCTTTGATATGTTATATGTTTTGTTATGTTATTCCCTGCAAACTAGAACAAAACATTTGACATTCCACATTAAGTATCATGCATTCATTTTCACAGATTTTTCTTTTGTGGTTAGTCACCATTCACATACTTCCCAAAAACGTTTTTGGTTTTTTAACAATAATTTTGGACTTTAAATAGTCTATCTAATTCAAGAGTGCAATGACAGTATATTTCAATTTTAAATTTAAGAATGATGGGTAATTTTTAAAAAGATTTTTAGATTTTGATAAAATATTAAAACACGGAACAGAGTCCCGCTGTATTTTAATAATAATAAAAAAAAAAAAACAAATAAACACTTTGGTATTAGAAGAGTATTTTACTCGATCTTTTCTAATTTATTTTAATCTAAGAGATGCAGATGTGTCAGCAAAGTAGCTAGATAATGTCTTGAAAGGGAGAGTCTCTTTGGAAGAACCTATATTTGTAGGCAAATATTTTCAAAACTGAATATTAAAAGTCAATTAATAAAATATCATTTTGGTTAATGAGTTGCTTGGTCACAACAAAAACAAATGCCCTTATAGAATTAAAATCACATTGTGCATCAAATTCTTTATTTTCTTATTATGTCATATATTTTTGTTATACTTAAAGGAATGAAATATAAACTATGTTAAGTTATTTTGGGCCGAATTACTTTGCACGCTTTTCACGCGCGACTTTCACGTGCGTCTACATTCCTGATCTAATTCAATTGAATACAAAGCCTTGGATTTCCTCTCGTTAAACCTAAAATTATTCTGGGCTTACTTTTAAATGGGATTTTAATGCTGTTTCAAAAGTTTATAGTCTTCTATTCATTGTTTTATAACATTAAAAATGACCACTAAACAAAGAGGAGTATTGTTCCATTTTTTTTTCTGCCATTTTTATCATCTTTAAATTATTTTATAATCAATTATTTTTATAGAACTATGTATTTAGTTTGTAGCGAATGGGCGGCCTTTTTTCAAAATGTGTGATTGTTATTTTAAATGAGTGCTTCACAATTGCAGAAGATATTTTTTGGGGAATTTTCTATTCTATTCTCATTTGAAATAAATAAAACATTTGCAAATAATTATAGCAGCAAAATTACTTATTATTCGAACTATTATGGGGAGTTTATTTTCAGTGCTTTTCTAGTGAATGATATTATTTTTTTAAGAAAGTGTTTTTTAATTCCTTTTTTATAAAAAATTTTGAAATAGTTTAACAGCCGATGAAAAAATTCAAATTCATGCTTAAGTATTCGCCAGATAATTTTCCTTCAAATAAATTTAAAATCTCACATGAATAAAGAAATGTAAAGTGAACTATTTGTTTATTAGAACTATAATAAAAAAAATAAAATAATGAAAGAAAATCAAATATATTTTTTTTTTAAATCAATACTCAAAAACCAAAAACATTTTGATTTTCTTGCATAAAATGTTTAAAAAAAAAAATCCATGAAAATATGATCATGCTATAATCTGTTTATATTTTGTCTAGACCAGGATTAAAAAGGAAATCTAAACTGAATTCTAGAAAAAGGGAGGATTTATTTTTATGACTGAGGATTTGGAAATATGAAAACATCGACATCCTATATAATCTGTTTATATTTTGACTTGTGTGTGGATTTAAAAGAAAATCTGAAATCAATTCTAGAAAAAAAAGGAGGATATTATTGAGAATATTGAGCTCAATGCTTAAGCTCAATGCTTAAAGAATAAAACTAGCTTTGCCAAAGAAAATTGAATCTCGGTCTTTCTCTCCTGACTTATTCAGATAAGTAGTCATAATTCGCATTGAGATGAAAAGTGAAAACTTCTTTTTTTTTTTTTTTTTTTTTTTTTTTTTTTTTTCAAGATGGCGCGTTTTCCCTTTCTCTTGGGTCAAGGTTAGGAGCACACTTACCTCAGGAGATGGGTGGATTCAGTTTAGAACTTTTTCTTTCTTTCTTCTTTTTTTAATAAACAGGCTAATGATAATCGTTGTTTATCCTTGAAATCAAAATTCCCTTGATATTGTTTTAAAAAAAAGAGTTCTGTTTGGATTGTTTTTCAGTTTTGGAAATGGCTGAGAATTTTTGTTAAAAATGTAATATTTTCAGTGAATAATTTTTAGTATAACAACAATAATAAAGGTATTTTTAATAAGCAGAATATGTTTTTAATGACACTGGGAATTTTTCAAGAAAATTCTGCACATATTTTAGAATGGAACTTTGTGTAGGATTTGTTTTCACGATTACAACTTTGAAAAAAGAATTTTATAGAATTTTTATGAAGGATTTATATTAAAATTAGAATTTAAAAAAAAAAAATCTTTAATTTTAAATTTTTCAGAGGTTCTTGTTTAAGAAACAGAAATGTTGAAATATTTTGAACCTGAATGTAAATTTCATTTAAAGGGTTTCGTTATTTAATTTAAAATAAAAATTGGAGGAAAAAAGAACTCATGATTCGAAAGTTTTTTTTTGGATATTTTCTTTGAAAATAATACTTTCTTTCTTATTACATAATAATTTTGGATCTAATGCAAATTATATCATTAGATTGGTAAATTGGTACATTGGTAAACGTATCAATGAATTTAATTATTTAATTAGCATAATTATGATATTAAATTTAATATCTATGAATTTAATATGAATGATGGATATTTTTACATTTTGATATCTTCGAATTTAATAGATTATTATTTTATTAATTATGAATTTAATTAATATCTGGGAGTGAAATTATTTATTAAATTTGATTGCTTAAACACTATTTTAAATTACATTCATTCTGATGAATTCTATATTCCAATTCATTTTTTTGTCCTCTATGAACATCTTGGTCAACAATCTGGCCATTAAATTCTATAATATTAATAATGACTATGAATTAAATTCAAATTGAAAATCATGAAATTTAAATTTGAAATGAATTTATTAACTGACTTTAATAAATTCTATAATATAAAAAAAAATTCTGTTTTTTTATTTTGGATCACCTAGTGATATGATAAGCTATTATTATGAGTGTGGTGTTGCATTTCGATACCATACTAGTTTCAACCACGATTCAGATTTAGATATTTTTAGCGTACCGGCATTCCCACACGCTTTATTCTCCATTAAAATATAATGTTACGCAACATTGCATTTTCAGTACTTCTACTCTCAATAGAAAGGCGCCTAGTGACATGCAGCTGGAATTGGCATTCAGGATAGATCAGCACACTTTACTTTATTAAGCTCAGTGTTTCTGCAAGAAGAATTTCTCTCATATAGAAGAATTACTCTCAATAGAAAGGCGCCTAGTGACATGCAGCTGGAATTGGCATTCAGGATAGATCAGCACACTTTACTTTATTAAGCTCAGTGTTTCTGCAAGAAGAATTTCTCTCATATAGAAGAATTACTCTCAATAGAAAGGCGCCTAGTGACATGCAGCTGGAATTGGCATTCAGGATAGATCAGCACACTTTACTTTATTAAGCTCAGTGTTTCTGCAAGAAGAATTTCTCTCATATAGAAGAATTACTCTCAATAGAAAGGCGCCTAGTGACATGCAGCTGGAATTGGCATTCAGGATAGATCAGCACACTTTACTTTATTAAGCTCAGTGTTTCTGCAAGAAGAATTTCTCTCATATAGAAGAATTACTCTCAATAGAAAGGCGCCTAGTGACATGCAGCTGGAATTGGCATTCAGGATAGATCAGCACACTTTACTTTATTAAGCTCAGTGTTTCTGCAAGAAGAATTTCTCTCATATAGAAGAATTACTCTCAATAGAAAGGCGCCTAGTGACATGCAGCTGGAATTGGCATTCAGGATAGATCAGCACACTTTACTTTATTAGCTCAGTGTTTCTGCAGAAGAATTTCTCTCATATAGAAGAATTACTCTCAATAGAAAGGCGCCTAGTGACATGCAGCTGGAATTGGCATTCAGGATAGATCAGCACACTTTACTTTATTAAGCTCAGTGTTTCTGCAAGAAGAATTTCTCTCATAGAAGAATTACTCTCAATAGAAAGGCGCCTAGTGACATGCAGCTGGAATTGGCATTCAGGATAGATCAGCACACTTTACTTTATTAAGCTCAGTGTTTCTGCAAGAAGAATTTCTCTCATATAGAAGAATTACTCTCAATAGAAAGGCGCCTAGTGACATGCAGCTGGAATTGGCATTCAGGATAGATCAGCACACTTTACTTTATTAAGCTCAGTGTTTCTGCAAGAAGAATTTCTCTCATATAGAAGAATTACTCTCAATAGAAAGGCGCCTAGTGACATGCAGCTGGAATTGGCATTCAGGATAGATCAGCACACTTTACTTTATTAAGCTCAGTGTTTCTGCAAGAAGAATTTCTCTTCTTGCTACAGACTTTACCTTTTTAGAATGTAGTCAGTCTTTTCTTTTCGTTTCATTTCCTGATTTCCTTTTCATATTTTTCGCTGGTCAGCATTTTATGGGTATGCATTTATTTAAAGTCTCAAAACGGGGTATTGACCGCCTCGTGGCCCAGTATCAGAGTGTGCAATCAGCGTGCTGGAAGGTTGAGGTTCGAATCCGCTGGCCGCATTGTTGTAATCACTGCTTCCACGAGCGAGAAAACTCGATGGTGATTGTGTGTAAAAACGTCTCGTATTGATAGTTAGGCTACATGATTGCAGTTTTCTAGGTTTTTTTACCATACAGGGCAATAGGGCATCTAAGGGTTTTTTTCATATGAATCAAGTTTTGCCAAAATAAAAATGTATTCCTGTATCCATTTATTTACATATGTTTCATTCGAAGAGTAATTTATTTTTGAAAGAATAATGTTGCGTCATTTTTCTTTTTTGCCAACGTTCCAAAATATTGACGACATTAAACCTTCAACCTTATTAATTCAATATTGTACTGTTCCTACAGATAATTTTTTTAATGAAGCGAGAGATGCTTATTAAATGCATTGCAAACGTACAAGTTCTGTCATTATGCATTTCGTAGTATTTCTAAGTCAACCCGTTATGCAACTGGGTTCAATAATAACAAAGTATCATTTCAAATACAAAAAATTATGCAATCCTCACTTAATTGGTTAATTAGCATGAGATTGCATCACCACGGGCTCTTTTTTTCTATAGCATAGTGTCAACCTGAACGACATTTGGCACATTCGTGGACAACGAACTGACTCATGGAAATTATCAAAAGGTATTGCTGTATTTCCTTAACGGACAGTTTCGGGGTGTCGCATATCTTTTTTTCTATAAAATAGATCTGACGAATCAGGGGAACATGAGACATCCACCAAATGAGTTGTCTCATGTCCTGCAAACCAGCCCAACGAAGATTAAGAATGGATGTATCAGGGTATGTGAAGCTCTGTTCGTTTTTGAAGGATGATTGCAAGACATGTGTAAGATATGCCACGTTCTCGACACAGAAGGGTTCATTTCTGAAAGGGGGAGGGAAGAGGTCATTCTTCTCTTTCCCAGCTGTAAAACATATTGAGAAGGGATGGCAAGGACATGACAGTGGGGGGAGGGGGGGAATTTGGGACGATGTAATATTTCAACTAAGACAGGGGTCCAGTTGTCGCTGTCTGAAAGAGATGAAAACGTCAATGGACGCTTAGGCCAGTTGAATTTCGTGTAATCATTTAATTGTTTATATATCAACCAATACTGTAAGGACAGAGGGAGGCCTGATGGGCGAGTGACTAGTGCTCTGGCGCTCCGGACCGAAAATTTCAGGTTCGAGTGTCAGAGGTGCCATGGATGTTTGTAGTGGTTTGGAATCCACTTTAAACGGTAGATCCCGGTCTAATAGAATCGTTGAGCGCTGTGGGGGTAGTGTTTCTTTGCGTCAAGCTACACGTGCCCCCTGGGTAGTGCTAAATAAGTAATAGCGCTGCAGCCCTTGCTTATGGCATAAAGATTGACTGTCTCTGTATTGCCAGCTGCATTAAAAAAAACTGTTAGGAACGATCAATGTGAATCAGAACTACGTCGATTGCAAGTAAAGAAACTGTATATGTTCTATAAAACCTTGATGTAATTTTTTGTGGAATCAGAGCGGTAAAACACAATATCGTTGTGTTTCATAATGCTGATTCCACTTGGATGATACCACTTGGATGAATCTAATGCTGATTCCACTATTTAGGATGCATCAAGGGGATGTCAACAATAATGTCAGGCGCAAAGCCTTTCATACGAGGCCTATCCAACAGCCGCGACAGGGTTCGCCACCAAAAACGATTCTTTCCCAGTGCAGAATGGGGTGGAAAAGGAGTGGTTCAATTATGAGCTGTTAAGTGAACAATCAAACAAAAAATGCTGAAGTTTATTGAAATAAATAAGAAGCAAATTAAAAAAGGGACTGATGTAAGGAATGGGGTGATTCTGCAGCCATTTACAATGCCAATGCCTAATATTGCTGGAGTGATTAGGTGTCCCAGAGGAATTTGACTTGTAAAAGGTGCTTCTTCATCCTATTCTCTCGATCTTACTCCAACAGTGGATCAACATTTTTAAAAATTGCACCATTTTGTAAGACTGTTGATGATGGTGAAGTTATTGGAGCTCACTGGCCTCTTCATTGGCCCATTCTCCGGTGGTGACAAACATAAAAAAATGAAAATATTGGCAATGCCGCGAGGTTAAAGGAAGTCGTGAGAATTGAAAAAATCCAACACTTCAAAATTGAATTTAGGTAGGCTAGAGCAGAATGTTCCTAGGTCTTTTAAAATTAGAGTGAGGTTCATAGTGTTCGATCTCTTAAATTAAAACCGTTGAAGAGGTTGTAATGAAGCTAGATTCTTTACGGAAGGAAAAACCAAATGATTTATGGCTTAATGATGATTAAATGCATATTTGCTTGGCTAAGAATTTCAGCTTTACTTCATTCGGAATAAAGAATGGAACTTTCTGTGCAACCTGATGCGAATTTAGCGTTAAATCATTGTAAACAGGATGAACATCAGTGGGGGAAAAGATTTTTTAGGGAAATATTTCATGGCATTAAATCTAGTCTGTTAAATTAGATACATTGTATATACCTGGTTCAGTGTGGCTTCATAGGGCAGTCTAATGCATAGAAAATAAAATTATTATAAATAAATATCTTGTGCAAAACTATCGAAATGCAAATATGTCATTCACACAATTAAAGCATTAAGTTGACCTTCCTTGATGTGAATTCATTCCACAAATTTTCAGAGTTAATAATTTGAATCCTATTAATCATGTCTATATTTTTTTTCCTTGATATTTTTCGAAAAAGAAAATTCTGGTCATCCAGCGCGTTATCCTCATACTCACACTATTTACAGACTTAAATCACCATTTTGTCACCTCCATGAAGGTTAAGGTAATGGTTATGGCCATTTTATAAATACCAATCTATGACAAAGCAAATAAGGTTGGTGAAACATTTAGATGCCTATCAACTTCAGAGACATAAAAATTTGCATTGCATTCACATTAGTTGCACTACAAGGAAAGCCGTTATGACTATAGGTTAACACTTTGTTCAGCTGCAGAAATGGGTTTTTCCCAGAAGGTGACTTTTTGACGAATAGGATTGAAAAATGGTAATAAATTATGATTATGTGTATTCTGCTGATTATTAAGTAATATTTAGGCCTTTACTGATAAAAATATTTTGACTGCGCATCAACGCCTTGAAGTCAAGTTATTTCCGAAATACCACATTACGCGCTGGGTGCGCGATGTTGTTGTAATGAAAATATGTGACAAAAGGGCAAATTTTTATGTGCTTCTTTGTCACTTTAGGATACTCTATCCTTTATATTAATAAATGAATTATTATGAATGGGTTACAATGATGTAAAATCTGAATTAATGATGTGAGCACCTTGGATCGGATCAGTTGGGTACTCGTCCAAAAGCTCATCAAACACGTTTGCAATTTCATTATCTGTTAGAGGCGTATTAGATGACAATTTTTTCCCTGCAAAACGATAGTTTCTATAATTCATATTGCAAAAAAATTTTCATAATTAACAAAGCTACACATTCGAAACCACACACTAGCTTCTAACTTTCCGTGTAGTATGTAGTAATCTGCTCTTTGTAGTGAATGAACTGTAGCTATTAAACATAGAGAAATGAAATGAAAGGCTCGGTTTGGTTTATCGCTCTACGGTCATTTTGTGCACACTTTGGGCTACAATTTAACGTGAATTCCGAACATCCATGTGATACCACAGGCCAGATCGCCAGCCAATTGGCCATGAGGCTGCATGTCGTTAAAGGAAAAGAAAAAGATTAAAAAGAAAGATTTATGATCCTAAACAGAAACGAAAAATGACGGAACGCCTTCACTTCATTTTGATACGTTGTTTTCACAACAAACAAACACAAACAAGTATTTATCTCTGCCCAACAGATATCAAAACCACGTACATCAGATATAAAAAAAACGGCCACCTTTCCTTTTGCATATAGGAAAAGGCCATCCGAAGAGGTCACGCCGGAAGCAACGGCCAACCTTGGCACAGTGTGTCGCAACGCTCTCTCTCACCTTTCGGGTGTCGTTCACCCGCGCTGCCTTTCTCTTGGGAAGAAATCAATCTGCCGTTGACCCAACTCCTTGTTTGACGGGAAGACGAGGGCTTCTTCCCCATTTTGACCTCGCGACGCTCTCAGAGCCAGAAAATGAAATGGTAAGAGAGACACTGGAATATCACTTACGACTCGAAGTATCTAGTTTGTAACGAAATTCCCATTTGTTTAACCCACTGAAATAGAATTGCCCCGAGAATATGCTTTCATCTATCTATCATCTTTCAATCAGCATTTCGACGCCCCTCTGCTCCTGATGATGTCTTCAAAAAAGTAAAGCTGCAAACTGTCCATCGATTTCAATCCACAAAGGTAGGTTTTCATTTTCTTCTGGTTTGTTTCGGAAATGCTGAGCGTATTTGCTAACAGTTATACTTCATGAATTTAAAGAAGCTGTCAAAGACTGCGGGGTAGATCACGAAGTGTATGAAGTTTCACGTGTATAAGTTTTACGTATTCGTGACATACATGAATACGTATACATTCATGCTTTTAAGGAGAAAGGAGTAGCGAGATTCTTCATTCATTGTGCTCTTCTTTCAATTCCTACTATTAGTTCACACTCTCCCTCTATATATCTTGTTCACATTTACAATCGTTCATAAAATACTTTTCATTCATCCACTCGAGTTGAAATACATTTTTTTTGAACTTATAGTGGATGACACTGGATGTGAATGCAGTTTTTTTCAAATATTCATTCAGTCATTAAATTTAATTAATTAATTTTGGGTTTTTTTAGATTTAAGTTGCATGCATCTAATAATAGATGGCGCCAGATACACTTAAAAAAATGAATGAAAATTATTTATAAAGGACTTTCTGCAATAGAGTGAAAAGAAGTAGAAATTGACTTTAAAAAATCTTTTTTTTATATTATTTGTTTTATTTTCTTCTGGTTTATTTCTGAAATGCTGAGCGTATTTGTTAACAGTTATACTTCATGAACTTAGAGAGGCTATCAAATACTGCATGATAGATCTCAAAGTGTATGAAGTTTTACAAACATAAGTACATTCGTGACATGCATGAATACATATACACATACGTTTCGTGGGGGGGGGGAGCGAGATTCTTCATTCATCGGGCTCTCTTTGATTTATCTCGCTGGTTCCTATAGTGCATCAGTGGTAATAAGTACAATTCACGTACAGGAGGGCTTTAGGTTCAATTCCGCTTCTGATGTCCGTTGCAGTGACTGCTTTCAGAGGTGAAGAGACTCCATGTTTATTGTGAGAACGTGTATAACACTATCACGTATAGATAATCTTTCTAGTGGAAGATTTCTGGGTTTTTTTACCGTACGACATCTTTAAAAATCTTCCTTTCAACGCCCGTCGGTGAGTTGTTTGTGGCACAAGTTGAACAGGTCTCATAGATGGTTTAAAAAGGAATTAATATAATTTTAATTCAACTTTAATGTCATGGATGGATGGCACGAAACTCTATCGAAAACTCTATTTAAAACTCTATTCGAAACTCTATTTAAGAAACTTTTTCCATCCCCATGCATTTCCTCATGATGAAATGAAACAACGCAAATCTTTGTAGCTTTAGTTTAGAAACAGTGTCGTGATTCATCCTCATCGTCCGGCAGCGCTGAATGGACATCCCATAAGATCAACTACTGAATGAAGGGAAAGGGGGCATCTTCTGCCGTGATACAACACCCGAATTTAGACGTCTTGACACCGCGTCACTGAAGAAGGAGGGCAGTGCCTTCTGGGAGGACTTTTAGAAGAGCAACTACCCCTCATTTGCGTATCGTATGGCAGAAAACCCAGAAACTCTCACCAGGTAACCCGACTCACGAGGCAAGATGCCGAGCACCCCAAACGCCATTGAGTCTTCTCGTTTTTGAAACAGTGTCTCCAACAATGACGCCCGTGGAGAGAACCTCAGCCCTAACGCTCATCAGCGGCGCAGAAACAATGTTTACAGTCATCCGGCATCGATCCGTCTGGATTTGTTTGTGTGGATTCAGCTGCATGTTGACTTTGATTGTCAGGTCGTGACACAGAGCTGGTCATACCCCCCAGTGTTTATGGTGACTATCAGATTTCACTTCAGTGCAACGCAAAACTCCTTAAATCTGCAGAACTCTTAAATTTGTGTATCTGAATTACAGAGCGCTTACCGTACGAAAAAGCTTTTTGGCATTCTTATTTAGTGAATTTTCTCTTAAATATTGAAATTCGAATTAAATATGCAGGGTGATTATAATTAAAGTCTCACTTTCAAAGTGCTGTAAAAAATGAACCACTATTCATAATGAGTTCAAATTTAAACTGAAAATACTTGAAGAAGATGGAAATGGTATGACATAACAAAAAAATTTCACCTATTTTTCCCATCCAATTGGGTATGACCTTGCCGTGGGGAATGGGCTTCCCACTAACAGTGTCCCAACTTTTGAATGACTTGGAAGTCATTTTTTTCCGTCAAAAATCCGAAACCATCAAGCACATTGAACACTACAGTTGGTTGAATGTGCAACTCATGCTAAATACGTTGTTAATAAGATTCAAAATATCACTCACAGCTGAATTCACTTTCTTTAGGCCGCTTACAGCGTCATCTATTAATACACTTTGGAATTTTATTTTTGATTATCGTTTCCTTTGATTACCTTTTACCGTTTTCCCTTCTTCAAGTATCTTCAGTTCAAATTTGAACTCATTTTGACAAGTGCATTGTTACAAGTTACAGCATTTTGAAAGTGGGACTTTAATTATAATTACCCTGTATATTGTGAGTAAGTTTATCTAATTAAATAGTCTTAAATTTAATTATTAAAACTTTATTTTCATTCATATTCTGTTTTCTTTTGCATTTCTCATTAGCTTGTAAATGATCTATTATCGGGAACTTTTCAGTTAATTGAATAAATCATTCTAAAATTTTATGATTTACTAAGAAAAACAAGAAAAAATCTTAATCCGTTTAACGAAAAAAAAAATTTACTTTTAATAAGCTGCATTTTACTTTCGAAAAATGGAGTAGTACTCATTTTTAATTTTTTCTGAATTTATTCAATTTCAAAAGGTAAACGACCTTTTATGCATTTAAACAGTTGAAAAGAACTATGTATTTTAATTTTTCTTCTTTTTTATGTTCATGGCGGAGAATACACTAAAAGTGTGATTAAAATTATTTTCAAATTAATTTCCAAACCTTATCGTTCAATAAACTTCCTTCCTCAGTAAGATTTCTGACGTCAGATGAAAGTGATGACGTCATGCTCCTTAGTTGATAGGGTTACTTTTAATAACTCGCAGATCATCACCCCGGCCATTCCTTTTGAGATGGTATAAAATCGATGAAATGTTGCATTCAGTTTTTAAAATGCATCTTTTTTTGCTTTATACGGAATCGAATTTGATTTAATAAAAGACAAAAACCTGAATTTCTTTTAAATTTTAAATCGCTAAATATGTATAATTAATTTTATAAATTTATTTATACTAGTCAGCAATAATAATTTATTTTTAATTACATATAGTGCAATATAATTATAATTATTGATTATCATCAAATATACACTAAGACACAAAAAAATTTTATTTTTTTTTTTTAATTCTTTCAAAGGCCTTGATACATCTCACATTTAAGAATATGATTGTCAATAAATTTCATAAATACTTTACATTCATTATTTTTTTTATTTTTGTTTTTCTTAACTTTAATAATTAAAAAAAGATATTCAGAAAATTAATTACATTATATTAACACAGCTATTGAGTGCTGTATACCAGCCAGTCAGCTACCTGATTGTAACGAAATTTTTTATATGAATTCCTTACGACTCGATAGCAGAATTTTTTTTAAATATTTTGCTTAATAAATAAATTGTCTAAGCTAACGCTATCGAGCATTCGGATGGTGTATAGAGGAGGAGAAATTCTAATTATATATTTAGGATTTACTTTCACAATTGATTTCGCTTGCTATTTTTGATAGTACAGGGCATGATGGCCGAATGGCTAGCGCTCTGGCCACAGGTTTCGGATTCGAGTGCCGGCGGTGCCATGGATGTTTGTAGTGGTTCGGAATCCACTTTAAACCGTAGGTCCCACTCTAACAAGATCATAGAACTTTGAGGGGATAATGTTACTCCGCGTCCGTGACTTATCTTCAAGCTACACGCACCACCTGGATAGTGCTAAATGAATAACGTCGGTACAGCCCTTGCTTATGACATAAGACAAATGTCTAAGTATTTGTCAGCTGCATTAGAAAAAAAAATTTTAATAGTACTAATGTCTCACCAGAGATAAATAAGCAAGTCACCATTTGAGAGAGCAATTTGCCTAATAGTAGAAGAGTGGTCAAATCGAAGGGTGCCATTTGACGATGTTGGTAACCAAGAAGAATAATGACAGAAGGCAGCGTGGACAGCAGTGGACATAGAAAAAACGCGATGACCTAATAACATTCGCTATACAAAAACACTGAAAGGCCTTGTATTCAGTTTTCCATATTTTTATTAACAGTCACCACGTTCTGTTGCATGATTTAATTCTTTCCATAACATACTCGTTACACTGATTAATTATCATTCTTCAGTCCTATACTTTAACGGGGGTTATTTTTTTTTTTTTGTCTCTCCCATGTTATCGGAATACTTCGCCGGATGTGTTTTTGGCTTGAATTCCAGTCATCTAGCGAGTAGAATTATTTATATTTTTATTCCATTTGAATTCCATTCCACATGATTTCATTACCCCACACAGTACGTATTTCTTGATGAAACTATCCCCTGAATGTTATAGTTCATTTCTTTTGGGTTTTGGCGAATTTCCTTTCGGTTCTACTGATTTTCTAGACAACTTATGGTCTCACCTTGGTGCTCATTTTTGACCTGCCGACGCTATTCCAGTCATTCACCCTTTTGATATTTGTATTTTTATCTCTCTCTGTATGCATAAACATACGTACATTTTATTTATTGACAAGAACGCTCTCTGTTCAATATTTTAATTCTCATAAAGATTCTTTAAATGGACAAAGTTTAGGCTTTAAATTATTTGCGTTGGGAGAGATAATTGGCACGGTTTCCTCCAACGTGAATGAATATATCGCCTAACGTGTTAACTCTATTATGCGAGTGTAGAGTACTCTACAATTGAAATATGAGAGACGAACACAACGCCGCTTTTCACAAATCTCTGTTAGATGGCGAATAAATGAATATTTTCGCTCAGTTATAACTCGGAAGGAGACAGTTTTCCCCCAGTGTTGACAATGAGACCGTTTTTCACACTGAGGCCAAGTGTTCTATAACCAAGTCTCCGCTGGATTGCATCATACCGGTTTTATTTTTTAAAGAAAAATTCAAATGCACATTTTATAGCGTAATACAGGATCGTGCCTGGCATGCAAGTCAATCTCATTTGAAGACAATAGATGTCACTCCTGATATTCAGGAAAGAAAAGGTATTTGAATTAAAATGCATTTCATTGTGAGAAATTCATTCAGTAGAAGTGACACATTAAAAAAAAAATTTAAAAAAAAAGAATTTTTCTCGGAAGAATCCTACTTTTAAAAAGTGTGTGTGTGGTGGGGGGAAACAATGCTTTGAAAAAGGGGAGAATGATGCTTTTAAGGAGAGGAAATATAATTGAAAGAGAGAGGAAAAAGCGATGCTTTAAAAGAGGGGGGGGCAATTCTTTTAAGGAGGAGGAATGATGTTTTTAAGGAGGGGAAATATGATAATTTAAAAAGGGAAAAACTGATATTTTTAAAGAGGGGGAAAACGATGCTTTGAAAAGGGGGAACGATGCTTTTAAGGAGGGGAAATATAATTTAAAGAGAAGGAGGAACTGAAACGTTTAAAAATGAGGGGAGGGAAACGATGCTTTCCCAAACACATTCGTGGAACAGCGGTAATCATATTCGGTACCAATCGCGATTTGACGCGTTCGAGGCCCAAAATGAAATTGACCGATCCTTTTAGATTTCCGACATCATCAGCAAGATCTCTAATTGTAAATCGACTGTTTGCAAGGAGCAAATCTTTAATTTTTTGAACGTGAGCTTCGTCGGTTGAGGTGGAGGCTCGACCAGAGGGCTCTTCGTCTTCAACGCGTTCTCTGCCTTTTTTTTAATGTTTATACCACTTCTAAGCATTTCTTTCCGATATAGGAATGCTCACCGAATGCCTTCTGCAACATTCTATACGTTTCCGCAAACAAAATTGAATGCATGTTCTCTGCTCAATGAATTCAGGCATTTCAAAAATCGCCGGAATCAGTTTTAGAGTCTCACAAAGCCAAGCGTAACTCAAACACTAATGAATATTTTGACGTCACATTTCACACAGATGTCAAGGACAGTGCCATCAAACTAAAAAATAAAAATAAAACTGAAATTTCATAAGCTCCAGGAATTTTAAATTGAAAATTGGTTTTACTTTTAGGGCACAGTAGTACTTACTCTAGTTCAGATACCAGACATTAATATCCAATACGGCGCTACAATCCATTTTTATAATATTAGCAGTTACAGATGAATATAAATTAATTCATATATAATATAATAAATAAAATATCTTTCAGAATATTTGAGAAATAAAAATAATGCATAATCATAAAAGGAATCAAAATGTTATTGTTTATCTGCCTATATATTTCAGTCTTTCAAAAATTGGACAGTATATGATTAAGTATTATTTTTGTTTTTTTTTACAATAGCTGCAAATTTCTGTTGTTGTTATAGAATGATTGTTTAAATATTTTAATAAAAGTAAAAAAGCTTAAATTCAGAAAATGTAAATAATATTCCATCACACAATGCAAAAAAAAAAAATCGATTATTTTTAACCGATATACAAATGGGATCAAATAGAAATGAGCTTTTTAAAAATTATGATCAGTTTTTTTACTTTTAACAACTTAATTACCAATAATTTTAATAACTGTAACATTCATTTGTCTTCTTTTTGACATAGTCAAAAAATAAATTAAAAGAGCAACTCAGAAAATTAATGATAAAATATATGCGTGTTTTATGTGTTGAAGCTAATTTTTTAATATATGTAATACAATATTTTCTTTCCAATATATATATATATGGAAAGAAAATATTATTTGCTAAATTCTTTATTTTATGTAAAAAAATTTTACTGAATGATTTTAGATCTTTAACATCATGAAATGTTTCTAAATTCAATTTAACCTATTCGTACATTCTCCCAAAGTCACGTTGGAATACATGCTTCTTAAAGGAATAAACAAAGTAGTAAAAATTAATGTGTATACTTATTTAAATATGTCAAGAATTTTGCCCTCCTAATATGCTATATTATATTTAAGTAGTGAAATTCTTACGAAATTCTAAATATTCCATTACTATCGACACATATCTCAAAAATATTTCAACAGGTAATAGGCCATCCTATCGGATTACTGCAGTGTAAATTATTCTAATTGGAAAATCGAACGGAAAAACCGTTCTCTTTATGCAAAGACAATGCCTGCATTTGTTCTAAGAACGTTCGAATAATAATAGTAGTAATAATATTGCCATAATTGACTCGCGAATAGATCGCATTTCATTGTTTATTTTCCTTTTTAAGGAAACGACCAAACGATATAAAGACGAATCGGAACATCAGAACGGCCAAAAGATTTCGAATCGCTTCTGTCAAACGACCATGAAATGGAGCCAAACGATTTTAATTGTGAGGGGAAAAAACATGGAAATTAAGTCGTGTTTTGAAGAAAAATAATTCTGTCATTGCAAGCGAGAGTTAATCTTGACTAAGAGAAAATTCTTATTAATAAAGAGCGGGGAAAAGGGAGTGACGTCACGCCGTACGTCATAGTGAGCGGTCAAGCAACAAAACAGCGGATTTATGACAGCGAAGCAAACAGTCGACGCCGAGCGAACAGTTCTGGGTGCTCTTCGAAGTTTTTGCTCTTGTTCCAACGGTGCGCACAGGATTACGGTTGGCGTGAAGTTATTTCTGCTCACGGTTCTGATGCGGCTTATAAACATGGAAAATTCTTAAAAAGTGTTCTTTTTGTAGTTGTTATTGAGGACTATTCTTTTTATTTGTGAGTATATATTTTTATGTAATTGATTTTTTTTAATCCGATGTTTATATAGAAAAATTATCAATATTAACTATTATATATCATTTATCAATATTAAATATTATGCATCAATTATCAATATTAAATATTATACATCAATTATCAATCTTAAATATTATACATCAATTATCAATCTTAAGTTATCATTATTAAAAGAGTTATGTAAGCAAAATACCACATATAATATTTTTCTTTTGCGATTCAGTTTTGTAAATTCGCATCTTTTTTTTTCATCAAAATATTATTATTATTTATTTATTTATTTTTGTGAATCTGTGTAGAAAGTAATGCATAAGCTTTTCAGAAAATACTTCTCATTGGTTAAAACTAGCATTCAAACTGATGCAATTTTCATTTAAAACTAGACATGAATGATGAAAAATAAGAATATTAATATTTAATATAACACAGCTGTTATTGAGAAATTTTTAAAATGTGACTGGGTTTATTAAAATTTCAATTATTTCTCCCTTATAAATTCAATCGGCACTTTTTTGTTGATGTTTTTAAAAAATTCACACGATGCATATGGCAAATTGTTAGATAGTTTTTCATAGTATAAAGATACAGCATGTATCGATGGGAATAAGATGTGACGAAACCATTAAAAGCCGAGTACCAAAATAAGCTTGGCAATGACACTGAAATAATTAAAAATATATAATTTAAAAAAATAATGCCTTTTAAAAATTAAAATGATGCCAGAAAGTGTGTGCTATAACATGATGTAATGTAAAATTTTAAGCGTTAGCTTAATTTTAAATTTAATCGTAATTCATTTCCTCTTATCTTTCAAAATTTCTAGTTGTAATTTTTATTTTTTACTATTTTGGAAACAGAACTAGATACTATTTATAAAAAACGGCACAAATGAGGAAATGATTTATTATATTAATGTTCCCTAACTTAATAATTTTCTATATTATATTCCCTATATTAATAATTTTAAGAAACTCCTAATACTAGTACAGTTTTATATTGGTTCGACTTAAACTTTTTGTCTTTTCCTTTTTAAACTATAGTTTATCTTCATTAAGTATATAAAATCATTTTTATTGTTCTAAATCTTGAGAAATCTCCAATTATTTAAAAACAATTTTACCTTTGGGAAAAAAACATTAGTTTTTAGTTTTAGAGAGAGGGGGGGGATAGATAGATATATAAAAAGTAAAGAGTAGATAATGAATTCTATGTATTAATATAAAATATTACAACTTGATTTAATTTTCCTAGAAATCAAGTGCATAGTTGATTACTAAAATATTTCTAAGTATTAATTTTTATATTCATTCCAAAAAAATGTTTACAAATATGTATTCCTACAAATAAGTTTGTAGATTTAATATATTATTTAGAATCTATTATATATCTCTATCTTCTATTATAATCCTTTTTTTTATATTTTCTATATCTATTTTCCAAAGCTATTATCCAAATCCTATTAAGAAAAATTTCGAAATCGAACACATTTTTCAATAAATATCGTAAAGGTAAAAAAAAAAAAAAAAAAAAAAAAAAAAAAATTTTTTTTACTTAGATAGCAAATCCTCTATCTTGGCTAACACATTATCTGCAAAGGATCTGTAATAAAATATTTAAAAAAGAAAAACATGGAATAAAATATTTTTCTACTAATTAAATATTTACTTTTTAATTTAAAACCGGATTTCCCTGTTTTAATGTTTTTCAAAATCTGAAACCAATTGTATTTCACAAGTAAAATTTCCGCTGTCTATGCATCTCCAATGTATGTGTTTCTTATGAAGTTAATTTTCAACTACTCATAAATGTTTGACACAAGATAAAAAATTTTGATTTTAAATGTCTTATTATTTCTTTGTACTGTTCTTAGTAAACAGCATGTAAAAATAAAGTTTGCGTGATTATTTTAAAGATTCGATTTCCTTGTTGAAATAATTATTCAGTGAAAAATTATAATACAAGCAGCAAACAGTGTTCTTAATTTAAAGAAAACAAACATAGTTGAAGGTTAATTCTATTTCGTTATTTGTGGCGTGATTTGTCAAGGTTACAGAAAAAAGAACCATTTATTGCTTAAAGATTTTCTGCAATCAATATATTTATGAAAAAAATATACTTCAGAGAAAAATCATTATAATTATTTATTTAGAAAGATAAGAAATTTACAAAGTTTACTTAACCTAAAAATAAAAATTTTCAAATCTGCGTTTGTGTAACAATAAATAAAGAATAAAAATTTATTTTTAAGAATTTTTGTTACAAATATCTCTTAACGTAGATATTTTTTATTCTTACATTTTCTTTGTTCACAAATGAGAAAAAAATATTTTCAAGGTAATTTAAAAGATGAATGTCCACTCCATTTAAATACAATAAAAGAAATATTATTTTAAAATATTTTTATACATATTTTTGTAATAATTTATTTAATATGAATGTACTTCGTATGTAACAAATACTTTTTTTCGTACTTAATGTAAAGAAAATCGAATACACGTACATAATACGTAAATACACGTATACACAAAATCTCGAAATTGCATTTAAAAGTATTCATTATCTTGAGGTGTTATTTAATTAAGAATAATTTAAAACTGTAAATTTTTTTTACTTCTACTTTCTCCTACTTAAAATATAATTTTCCCCATCACCATCAACAGGGACGCAACAGCCCCCATGCTGGGCGAAGCCGTCTGCCGACTGGCAAATTACGAAACACGCGATATTTTTTTTTATGGGGTACGTTGTCAGCCCAACGGTCATATTAGACCGACACCTACGGTTTAAGTGAGTTGTGAAGTCCGAACCACTACAAACATCCATGGCGCTCGAACCCGAAACCTTTGGTACAGAACACTAGTCACTCGGCCATCAGGCCCCTTTAAAAGTTTAAATTGGTTGTCTGCTTATTGTCAGATTCCGAAACACGAAACGTTTTCGTTATACAGTGTAGGGTTATCAGCCCTACACCCAACAGCCATATTAGACAGTGATCTACGGTTTAAAGTGGATTCCGAACACAACAAGAATCGAACCCGAAATTATGGCATTGAGCGCCAGAGCTATAATCCATCGGCCATCAGGCCCCAAAATGTAATTTTATCCAAGGAAAATAGAATGTAGTTTAATGAAACAGTAAATGATATTTGTATCAGAACAGTTTCTTCGGCAATTTTCAATCATTTTTATAGATAGAAGAATAAGATAGAAGGTGACATTCCAACTAATAAGAAAAGTAAGATATGTACGTAATTTCGTCTGCATTATATCCTTAATCGTAAAGAATAATAACGATTTGAACTATGTTTATATATTTCAAAGCGAACTACATTTTGAAATACCACATTAGAATACTTTTTATCTCTTTTTTTATATCTCATATTTCTTTAGAATTTTACTTTGTTCAAACTGTAATAAATATTCTGTGCGCAATATAGTGCGATTTTGCAATCTTTTAGTATCTGCGTCGGTAAATTCTTTGATTTATATTTATGGTCTTACAAAAGGCTACATTTATTTATTTCAGTTTCCACTTTTTTTTCACTATAAAATATTTAAAAAAATATATAAAATAGTGAAAATATTTTTTTATTATTCTTATTTTTTCATTCCCATTTAGAGTTTGTTTTATCATATGCGCAGAAAACTGTAAAGCTTTTATTAAAATTAAATAATATTTAATTAAATAAAAAATTAGTTTTAGAAATTGACAGTTGGAAACTGGAAGGAAATTCTATAATTATACTACAGTTTAATATAGTAATTATAACTGTAATTATTATATAATTATTATAGTTTATACTATCCATTTTTACATATAAGAATAATAGTAAACATAAAAATGATAACTCATTATATTTCAATTTTTCACCCCAAAATAATGTCTACAGTGGAACTAAATCTAATATGGGGATATATAATTTTATATGCGGAGTTAGGATGCATTTCCAAAGTGGCCCACAAGTTCATTTGGGTTGGCCACCCCTGGTCTAAAATATACTTCCGATTCGAATTTCATCCAAATTATCTTTGTAATATTTGGCGCCTTTTGAAAATGTAACACCTGGCGCCTTTGGCTAATATATTGTAGCATCGGCGCTCTCGTCTTGGCTAGGGTTGCCCTAACCACAGATATGAAGGTAGAGGAACAATTTTGTACTGGTAGGAGCGATGTTTGCTCCCAGTTGGAATTTCGATGAAGTAAAAATAAATATTAATGTCATTTTTTACAAATAATCTTCCTGATTATACATAAAGAAGAAAAGAGGACACACTCTTATTTTGTGTTCATGTGCCAAGCTTCCTGTTACGCGATCCCAAGGATTTTAAAATTCAAAGATTTTATTTTGGCAACTTCTAATTAGACTCGACTTGATTTGACTTGGGGCTTTGAGATGTGTGCTCGCTGATGTTGCTTTATCTAAATTTATCTGAATATTGTTGTTGTTTAAATACAAAGGACAAAACAATTTGGCAGACATGAAAATGAAACCCTTATAAAGGAAATACTGTAAAAGTCGAAATTCTTGAATTCATTGCCTATGACGGCTTACAAATTCCATTTTAAAACACAAGAATCGTTACACTTACTTTCTAGTAATCCAAAGAATATAAATAAGAATAGACGTGAAAAAGAAAGAAAACTACAGATTAAATAGATCACAACATTTTAACAGTTAAAAGATGATTAGAATATATGAAGTACAACTAGTACTTGAATTACAAAGTGAAAAAGAAATAATGACCCCAGAAAGAATGTGTGGGGTACCCCATGGCTAAGTTAGTCTCGTAACTTAGGGTTACGAGACTTTTTGTAGAAATTGAAGTATCGTTGTTGTCTTATAAGCATCCTCTGACATATCGTAGATCTCGGTCTAATGAGCCCAAAGTGTGCACAAGATAACTGTAGAGCGGCAAACCAAACCAAACCAAACCTCTGACATATCAAATATCCAAGAGTAAGACAGAACTCTATATCCAAAAGCCCTTTGCAGTTTATCCGGTGTTGCGACACATTTTATGCCTTGAAACAAAATGTGTCCAACTGTTTCCAGAGTTTTGCAGATCGGTCATAATGGAGATGAAGTCAGGCCAAATCTATGGAGTTTAGCATTGGCTGGGATATGTCTTTATGCGAAATAACTTCTAATTAAATTGTCCTTGAAGGAAGGCAGCCATTTTTTTTCCTCATGATTTTTAGCTCGTAATAAATTATTTAAATAATTCTTTCTAGTCTCGTGAATTCCAGTTTTAAATCATGTTTGACTCGAAAAATGCATCAAATTTGAAGTTTTATGATTTGCATAAATCTATCTTTCCTATTCTAAATCTGGTACAATTGGAATGGAGCAATTGGTTCTGTGACACATTTTAAACGAAATTTAAGTGACCCTAAAACAAGACAAGCATTTAATGGCAAATAAAATGAAACGTGTTTATAAATCATTTGCCCTAAACTTTACAACTTCCTTTATTTCATGAGGATTTCAATTTCTGTCGCTATTCATTTTTTTTTTCCCTTAAAAATTTAGAGGACTTTTTTTTCGTGTTTAAGTCCGAAATTACAAATGAAAAATAGATATAATTTTTGTTGCTGTTGTTTTGCTTGCAAACCAATATGCTAATGGTTAAGGGTTCATAAAAACGCAATCTAGAACATTAAAGATTGAAAAAAAAATCATACGAATTTTATACATTTTAAGTAGAAATGATACGAATTTCATACATTTTAAGTAGAGATGATACGAATTTCATACATTTTAAGTAGACATGATACGAATTTCATACATTTTAAGTAGAGATGATACATATTTCATACATTTTAAGTAGAGATGATACAAAATTCATACATTTTAAGTAGAAATTATACAAAATTCATACATTTTAAGTAGAAATCACACAAATTTCGATAGAAAATAATAACTAATATTTTTTATCGAAAATACACTTTAAAACATCTATTTGAAATATTAAAAAAAAAAATCTTTATTTTCTTTTGAGGGGTGAACATGAGTCCTAACATAGGGGGATAATTTTTTTTTCTATTTACTTACTGAAATTAGGAATAAATGCATTTCTAAAATTTAAAGTACAGTTGTACAAATGTATGATGGCTGTAACGCCCTATAATATAGAAAGCGCGTGCCAAAAGGGCAATATTATGCCATAAAGCGATTATGCTTGCTTTTGCATTTAACCTATTGCATCAGTTACTTATTTGAAATAGTTAACATGGTAGGTCTGTTTAGAAATCGTGACAAAGGACCGTTCTGAATGCAGCTGTTCTTGCAGATATAAGTACACACAGTTGTTGCGATTTCGAGTGGCGAATGCCTTTCATGTATTCGTTTTGAACTGGTGCATAATGACCGGATGGGTTGCACGTATTGGAATTCATATAACCTTGGATAGCTCATAATTGGACGAAAAGGTATTTTTTCGACCAAAACCACTCTGTTATAGAATTTGTTGTATGCTTGCTCGTTTTGAAATCTCGTGTAGCTTTTATGTCACTTACGTAGAATAGATAATAAAATATAGATATAGTTTAATGCGGCTTTTTTTGTGGATTCATATGTATCGAATGACCTTTGTTTCAATAAATTTCCAGTGGTATATTAATTTAACGGGAAAAAAAGTAGTTATTTTTTTATCTTATTGATAAAATTCATTGTGAAATGTGTTGTTGCATTTGGCTATGATTTATTTTTTCTGTTTCTGGACTTCGCTAATCGGCAGAGGGGTTGAATTTCAACACTATATTTTACTTAAGTGAATTTTATTAAGATAAAAATAAAATTAGATGAAAAAAAAATTGCACGAGAAAAATTCAACTTAGTATACAGTTTAACCGCAGTGAAGTATTTGAAATGCTTATTAATTATAAAAAATACATAATTGTTTGAACTTTGACATACCTGTCTAATTAATATATTTAACCTTGACATCCTTAATGATAGGGGCGATCCCGGTATGTCTAACTTGATTTTTCATGCAAAGTGCAAAATTGTTTTTAAATATGATGTAAAATTCTCTGAAATCCGCTGCTCTTGAAAATCATTTCGGAAACCGCAGAACTCACTTATGCAACATTGGAATGAATTGCAATGGAAAAGACTGAACCTTAAGGTCACTCCTCACAACAACGATGTGCCTGCGAAATTATAAAAAAAAAATGCACAATCTTTGTAATGCACCTTTGTCTGAGCTCTTGTTTTTTGCAATTTGTATTGTTTGGGATCTTGATCTGCAATGAGAAACGCTGAAGGGCGCCTGCTGTTTTTTTCTTCTAATAATCATGAATATTCCTGCAGCTTCTTATTCTCAGAAAATATGCAATGGGTGGGCATTGTTGAAAACTCATTTTTGTTTTTTTAAGGCGGAAATAAGATTGTAGATTTAGTTTAAAGAGCCATTGCTTATAGTTAGTAGATAAGGAGCACAAATATACATAACAATGCTTGCAAGTAGGAACAATCCGTCTGTGATCTATATTTTCCACAATATGTCACCATCATCATCATTGGCGTAACAGCCCCATTAGGGACCAAGCCGACTGCCTACTTGCAGATTACGAGACGAGAGATGCTCTTCTTTTTACGGGGTAGGGTTGTCAGCCCAACTCTCAACAGCCATATTAAACCGGGACCAACGGCTTAAAGTAGATTTCGAACCACTACAAACATCCATGACTGCGCCCGGGACTCGAACCCGAAGCCTGTGGCACCAAGCGCCAGGGCGCTATCACTCAGCCATCAACCAACCTCTCCCCCCCAACAACATGTCGCTATCTTCAAATTTAAAAATTTTGGAGGGACTATTAGGGCTGTCCGCAAGGCTTACATTTCTTTTGTTTGGATTGGTTATTTGATAAGCTCGCATTTTATGTTCTTTCTTAAAACCCATGACAAGCTTGACGGCCTTGTCATGGATGTTTGTAGTGGTTCTGAATCCACTTTAAACCGGAAGTTCCGGTCTAATAGGATCGCAGAGTGTTGTGGAGGTAGTGTTACTCGCGACTATCATCAAGCTACACGTGTCCTCAGATAATGCTCAATGAGTAACAGCGGTATGCAGCCTTTGCTTATGGCATAAAGGTGAACTGTCTCTGTATTGCTAGCTGCATTAGAACAACATATACACGAATGTATTTAAATTACATAATATGTCTATATATATGTAGTTTGAGTGTAGCGAATACCGGGAGAAGCTTTTGGTATGCAAAATGGTCGCATTTCTAATTCAGTCCTTGTCTGATATCCTTTAGCTTATGTGTTTATTACATATATTTAATAATGTCGATGCCTATAAGATAGTCTATGTTATTTTCCTCCATTTCACATTTACATTATTCTATTCTCATATTTAGAACAAACACTCAGAATTATTGAAGAAATTTGATTTAAAATTAATATTAAAAATATACTTCTACTATTTTAACTAATACTAAATAAATAGTATCTGGTTGCAAAGCTTAACCAAATCCATGGAAGCAATGTCATTAAACGATTGATAAGGTAACTCACTGCATTACAGGTTATATTCAATAAGTTGTAGTAAGATTAATTATAATCAAGTAATGAGATCAGGGCCGGATTTAGATGAAAAGAGGCCCTAGGCTATTCCACTTATTTCACCTCCCATTTTTAAGTTTGTCAATTACACGAGAGATAATAAAACACATCATTACTGTGATATATATCAATATGTTAAATGAACACATGGTGTGATGGGTACCAATCTTTATAAAAAATGTGGCACGGATAATAAATAAATAAAAAAGTCGCAATCTAGTGTGTACAAACGAACAGACCCAATGAGCCGAACGATCTTAACCAATACATTTTTATGTTTGTTAATGAGTCGTATGTGTAGAACTTCTCCTTGTTTTCGATTTAGTGTTTGAGTGTTTTTAGAATAGCGTCATTCTAATTTTGCTAACCATTTCAATATGTAGTCCCTTCTCGATCTTGAGGCCCTAGGCTGAAGCCTAGTTAGCCTATAGGAAAATCCGGCCCTGAGTGAGATATCTGCATATTCGAAAAGTGAAATGCGCCGTTGACTCACAATTTTCGATGAACTTGTTCCTGATGGTTGAGGATAACCTGTTCTGGGCGACGGACGGACTGCAGAGCAAATTGACATCAAGGATAAGATGCAGGAAAGTTTGCTCATTTTTGAAATGATAATTGAGTTTCTTGTACACAGTTCCGTGATGGGAAAAGTTATCCTGCTTAACCGCAGCGTTGCTAAGTGCATATATTTGCAGAGCTTATGGATGATTTTACTTTTTGACATTTAAAAAATATATACTTAACGTCTCTTGTTTCTTCGAGTTTAAAATTATTTAGGTTCCGAATATTTTTGGATTTTTCCGTGGTGCGCATTTATCATATATTTTTGTAGTAAGTTTCCTATATCTAATGTGGTATTTCGTATATATGAAAATGCCCAAAGAATCACTTAAAGAAGGGAAATACAGACGTGTGTTCATAGATGCACTGTAGCGTTATTATTAACTTAATTTTAACTTGACCGTGGGCGCAGAAAAGAAAAAAAGAGAGGCCTGATGGCCGAGTGGCTAGCGCTCTGGCGCTCGGTGCCACAAGTTTCAGGTTCGAGTCTCAGCTGTACCATGGATGTTTGTAGTGGTTTGGAATCCACTTTAAGCCGTAGCTCCTGGTCTAACATGACTGTGTGGCGTAGGGCTGACAACCGTACCCCGTAAAAAAGTAAGCGTCACGGAGCCAAGTCAGACTTCTACCAACGGGTGCTCCATCACAACAGAAGCTGCCTCCCTCCTATAAAATTTGTTCACTTCTTCCAGGAGACCACACGGGTTCTTGGACTTTGTCTAGATGTTGCTGTTTACCAAGTGCGATAACAAACAACAAATATAAGTTATTATTGGACGAAGCATAGCCGTGTGTAAAGTAATTTTGTAACTTTGGGGTCACCAAACGTTACTCTCTTTTATACTGCTCGAACAAGAAAATTGAAAATGCCAGTGGACTCCAAGGCTTTAAGATCTATAAAAATCTCCAAACAATAATTGAATAAAATTTGAAAGACGATCGCGAATCAAAACAGTGCAAGGCCACTTGATCTTAAGGACACACCAGTCAAGTAATTATCCATCCGCTCCAATAAATGACATGCGACCCTCTAGTTTCCTCTGGGCATCCACTTCGCTACCAAACGCTATTTATTTCTTGCATTGCCTGATGAAACAGGTATGAAAACAAAACGCTTCTGACATGAGCAAGTACTTTTAATCAAGGTAAAAATCTCCTTGATAACTTGAGGAGCAAATTTTTTCGACCAATTGCGCGGCCTCTGAAAAAACCTGTTCTGTTCCCTCCTCGCTGATCGCTTCCATAAAATAAAAGACAACAGTCTAGTCCACTCTGAGATGCACATGTCCACGATAACACACCTCCTGACGAGTTTTAAGCTGAGGTTTGAAATAGACGAATGCGAGCCGAAGATTACACACCATCAACCACTCTTTGGGTAAACGCAGCTGGAATGCTTCGAGAGGTCGAGGTCTCTTTTGTAAACGGCGCGATTTGATTGACAGCATTCATGTCGTAAATTGTGTCTGAAATATGCGATTGTGACGTTGTTGGCGGAGCGATTGTTTTTGCCTCGGCTCAAACAGGTTCGCTTCGGATGATACAGATCGGTATAAAAAAAAAAGCCACTTTACGACTGTGTTATTGTCGGGAGAAAGAAATCATGTCGTCATTTTTGAATCTCTTGGGTTAGTTTTGACAAATATCTTATAACATGCATCTAATGCAAAAATGCGTATTCATACTTTTTAATGAATATTACTTTTATAAAATAAAAAATAGCGTCAATATCACATTTTTCGAAAAATAATTGAATAAATATTGGAGTAGTTCTTTACTTTTATAATGAAGGCCACAAACTTTTTGTCTTTTCACGTTTTTTTTTTTTTTTTCTTCCTCTCTACATGCCCGATATAACACAGGAATATTTTGTTTAAAATGGCAATTTTATACTTTTGATTTAAATTATTTGAAATTCAAAAGTTGTTTATGGCTTCATTCAAAAGATTTCAATTACATTTTCTGAAATATCTGGTTACACTTTAAAAACAAAGGAATAGGAAAACCACACAATAAATACACATAAGTAAAACAAGTATGATACACCTATGTTATTTAGTTTACATAAAATGCTCCTTTATGAAAGATTAGCTTAACTTTTCCAAATTTTCACATTTACAATTCGGATTCGAAAAGGTTTAATGAAAAATTGATAATTGGTAATTCGCATAGGGCATCGATTGCATTGCAGTAACTTAATTTATTATAGCTTTTCAATTAATCTACCCAGCAATCATCGTGAGCTAATGCGGAAGGTTAAAAATCTAGGATTAATATTTTTTTTCCAACTTATTAAAATTTCTTAAATGAATATATTTAAATATCAGGATGCCCCTTCCCCCCACCCACACCCTCCCTCAAATAAAATTTTATTTCTACATAATTCTGTTTTTATCACTCTAATGTCGGCAGTTCTTTTAAAAGATAGCCTCAAAAACTTAAGCAAAAGAAATTGCGAAGAAATATTTTTGTTTAAGATTTACTTACTGTTACTTCATTACTATGGTTTACTTTTTGTTTATTTCATTTCAACCCATCTGATTGCACTTATACACACATCATTCAGGATGTGTGTGTATACACGTATGTGTATATACATGAGTAATACGGATGCGTATATACATTCTGTAACTCCACTGTCAGTATCAAAATACATTATTACCGCCAATATATCCTCTTGAATCATCTATTTAGAATGAATTACATCAATACTTTTTAACAGCGACAAAGACAAGTACCCTTTTAAAAAAAATGGCGTCCCAGACATTTTAAATCAGTAATCTCCCAACTCATTATTGTCAAAATTGTTCCCATAGTTTACAATTTCCGTAAATTCTTTACACTGTGGGTGTTTCTTTGACATTTCTAAGAGATTTCCAGTTTCATGGCTGCTCGAATCTTGAACAAATTCTACCTTTTTTTTTATCCCCTTTGTCTGAGAAGTCTGAATGTGAGAGAGATTTCGTATTGCCTATGATGATTTTATTACACAATGATAGTTTTATTACACAACTTGAATGTAGCTAATGCCGGTGGTGGCTTTTACTGTGCAACATGGTCTTGTTTCTAGTTCAGTCCTTGTTGGTTCTCCTTGGGTCTTTGTGCTTTACGTGTTTGTGTTCTTTATATATATATAAACACACAGATGCCCTTTCTTCATCCTATGTCCATTTTACTTAAAAATAACCTTCAATTTCTTTGAAAGATTTTGAAATTTTTATAACAGATTCAGAAAGAAAGCGTGTTTTTAGCTTTAATTTAACAATAATAAAATTTAAATATTCTTTCAATGTTTCGCATTTCATTGAAGATTAGAGAATCAGTCACTTTGTCGTCAATAATGTGCTAGCCTGAATGGAGGATTCCTATATTAGTATTATTGTTACTTTTTTTTTCCAATTTCGCAATGCTTTTTTGGAAAAACAGGATCCATTTTAAAATTGCTCCCGACAAAACATCTGTAGTTTTATTACTAAATATTGCAATAATAGGTTGTAGCCTGTTCTTATCAAGACACATTGTGAACAAATATTTTTCGGCATGAATTTCAAAAAAAGGAAAAAAATCCGATACGTAAAATCACTTTGATTCATCAATTTTACAATCCATTTTGAACCAAATACTACGACATTTATTCACTTAATTCATGAACACGCATCCAATTCTTTATTTGCATTTTTATTATTTTTTTATTTTTATATAACATATGAAAATATATATATATATATATATAATACTAGTAGTAGTTCTTCTCTAACAAGATGGTCGTGTTTCTAATTCATTCCTTGTCCGTTTCTTTATGGTTTTTATGTTCATGTTTATATGTAAAGTGTGATTATTATAACAGCTATTAGCTTTCTAACCAATCTTTAATTTTACATAAGTTTTCTTTAATATTTAATAGTGTTCCTTCAAACGATGTTTCAATTTTTTGACACTTTTACGATTTGTATACATATATAACGTATATTACAATAATTGGATCTTTTATGTTCGCGCGTTGTATTCTTTACGTATACAATATGCTTTTATCATTACGGTGCTTCGTATTAAAGAGTTCGACATAACTAGTATATTTCATTGTCCGATTTCCTGTCATGCATTTTGGGGCGATCAGAGTAATCATTGAACCCGTCTCCCTTTCATCCGATCCTTTCTCTTTCAGTGATGTTACACAATAACCACGATGATAGAATAGAGAGCTCTGTGTGCATTCGAGCCGAAGAATTCGCGCATTGGGTAGATACTAATGCCGTGTTGCCGCAGATAAAAACGAACGCTATTGTGCAACGTTCTCGTGCGCGTCACATCTGCGATATTTGAACACTCGCTTTTCGTGGCATTATCGGAATTCTTTTCTTACTTTGCTCTTCGTTCGCCGTATTTTAAAATCAAATAGTGCAACTTCGCGTGTTGTTCATTTTCGGTTGTTAAAATGTTGCTCTCCATTTCATATCCTGAATTACATTATTTGTTTATGAACAAGTAATATAAAAAAAAAATTTAAAGTCAATTCCTACTTTACAGAAAGTCTTTTTATAAATAATTTTCATTCATTTTTTTTTAAGTTTATCTGGCGCCATCTATTGGTAGACACATGCAATTTAAATCTAAAAAAAAAAATAATTAATTAATTAAATTTAATTACCGAATTAATATTTGAAAAAAAACTGTATTCACATCCAGTGTCATCCACTACAAGTTAAAAAGAATGCATTTGAACTTGTGTGGATGAATAAAAAGTATTTTATGAACGATTGAAAATGTGAGGAGAGTGTGAGCTAATAGAAAGAATTGAAAAAATAAATGGGACTCTTATATTTGCCTCATCATTTTAAATTACTCTTAATTACGAAGCCAAGTATATTATGGACTGACAACTGGCGTACCGAAAACGGAGTACCAATGGGGGGAAATTCCCCCTAACCTCCTCATCTTAATTCATAGATATGATTTAAATTTTAATTGGTTGCTTTATTGGTTAGTATATAAAAAAATTACACGATAAAGTTTCTAAATTAGATAAATGGTACTCGAAAAAAGTTAAAAATACTAAAAATAAATAAAAGTAAAATACAAAATAAAAGATTAAAAATTAAAAAATAAAAGAATTTAAGTTAAATTTAAATTTGGTACAATGTATATTATGGAGAATCAGTAATTCCTGTTGTGCTTTCTTGACTTGGGTCGATTATCGACGCTGATTGCCAGCTATTGTGGAGAAAAGTGGAAAATAACGCTACGTCCTTCGTATAAATTAGTACGTTTTGTTGTTTGTTTGGTAAAATGTTGTTATTCAATTATTTTTTTTACGCAGTTAATAGCATTTCGTAGTTTGCCAAAGAACATTTTGTGACAATTAGTTTTCAAAATAATTTTCTGCATTAGTCCTATTTTGGACTAGTTATTGAATGTAGCGTATCTGTTTTACCTTGTTACAATAAATGTATTAACAAATACCTTGTATACAATATACCTTGTATTAAGAAATAAAGATTTATTACATGAAGTTACTATATATCATATTATTACTATATATCATAGGATTTATATTAAAGTACATAAAGTATATTTTATTCTTATCGATAGTCAGACCTCTTTCGGAGTTTTCCAGATGTGTTGTTAAGAAATGGGGCAATGTAGGGCTAAACATCAGTGGGCTGTTCATAGCATGCATAAGTGGAAAATAAACCCATCTATATTCAATAAAAAAAAATAAAGCATGCAATCTTCTAATCGGGATTCTGGCCTTCAGTCTTCGTTTGCTTTCTCCTTGCTTTCCGTTTCATTGTAGAGACTACAGACCTCATCATTTCAGTAATGTATTGTTGTGATTCATCATATTCATGCATTTTACTTATATTTTTGTTATTTACTTTTCACCCAGAATCTAATTATACTTCACCCAGAATCATATTTACGTCGACGTTTATTTCTACTATTTACTACAACTTACTCTCTAGATTTTTTTTTTTGGATAAGTTTAGATTTACCTAACGTTCGTTTTGAAGATATGTTGACTAAACAATGTCATTTTTCTGACTTCATTCTATTTTTTTTTTTTTTTTTTGCCGTGTATGAGGATCTGTACTCGAGGAAAAGGGAATCTTGGTGAAAAAATTCCGCACAGAATTGCAACTCTCGTGCGGGTATCGCATTTTTTTAGCCACCGATTCTGGTAGATAAGCGGGACATTTTCGTTTCCAGGTTACCGTCACCGGACCCTCGGGTTTGTTCACAGCCCGGTATCTTTGTATTGAAACGAGGGATCCTTTCCTAGACATCTCGTTAAAGGTGGAGATCCTCCAAGAGTAGGCTTCTGACCATATAGGTACTCATCAATTGCATTTATTGGCACAATTTGGCAAAAGATAGCCATTGTGTCATTAAACCAATCAACCGCTGGCAGTGTCCATTGCTTTCTCACCTTTCAGAAATGAAGAACAAGGCCTAATACAGCTCAGTTGTGCGTCTTGTGGCCTTGCGATAACGTGAGAAAATCGAATTTAAAAACATTCCCTCAGGGCAACATCTTCTAACCGGCATTCAGAGGTATTGTGAAGCCTCGGATATCACAAACAAGAGGCGACCCAGTGATTTTGGCCTTCGTTCATCCTGTGGTTTTTTCTTGTTTTCCGTTTCATTGTAGAGACGCATACCTCTTCATTTCAGTAATGTGTTGTATTGTAATGCAATTGTGATTCATCATGTTTATGCATTTTACATATATTTTTTGTTATTTACTTTTCTTCTAGAATCTAACTCATGTTTATGTTGACGTTTATTCCTACTTCTTACTACAACTTACTCTTTAGATGTTTCTTTCGGATAAGTTTTGATTTGACTGACAATAACTATTAGTTTGTTTTCAAGATATGTTGACTATATAATGTCATTTTTCGGATTCATATGTTTGCCGTGTGTGAGAATCCGTGTGTTGCGACTCTCGTGTGTGTATCGCATTTCTTTAGCCACCGCTTCTGGTAGACGTGAGGGGCATTTTCGTTTCCGGCTTGAAGTCATCGAGCTCTCGGGTCTGTCCTGAGCCCTGAGTCTTTGTTTTCAAACAATAGATCATTTCCTAGGCATCTCGTTAAAGGTGAAGATCGTCCAAGAATATGCTTCTGAACGTAAGTACCAATTGCGTTTATTGGCACAATTTGGCCAAAGTTAGCCCTTGTACCATTAAACCATACCAATCAACCGCTGGCGGTGTCCATTGGCTTCACACTTTTCAAAAGTGAGGTGACTGGATGGTGATTATGACAACAAGTATAAAGCGTTTCGCACATATAGTCAAGCTCTCTTGTGAAAGTTGTTCCAATTTTTCTCCCATACGAGACCCAAATGTGGAGTTGTGACCCCTAAAAGTCCTCCTGAAAGGCAATCTATCCTCTTCTTCATTCTTCTGCTTTTGGCATACTTAAATGGAACGCATGTCCAAAGATAGGCAAACTATTAAAGTGTGTTTATTCATCAATATGCTTATTTTACGGAATGAAACTGCCGTTAAATTTCAAAAATTATATATTATATAAAAATTTATGTGTTTTCGCCCTTATTATTACTGCAAAATATTTATAATTTTTTCCCCATAAACTTATAATATGCGACCTTTAACCTTCAGATCCATGTCTTTTTTTCTGGTATGTGGACATTATAAGTACAGTCTAATCTTGGATTTCTAATAAGTCTTCGATAATATCTTATGTAAGCATTTCAAAACATCTCTTAATTATTAATATCTATTTTAAAAAGATATTAATAATTAAGAGATGTTTATTCTTAAGCTTATATTTCTATTTTTCATTGGTTTCTTTCACAAGAAATAAGTGTTTCCCAACAGTCTCGCTCCTTTGTGAATAATTGGTCACGAGCCAATTCACAGCTAATCTCATTGGCTGTAAACTGCCACCACCACCCGAGTGACACAACCTTTTTATCGCAGCGAAGTGATCCGGATTAATAATATTTTCATGCTCCGTCATCCGTATTTTCGCTCGGGTCTGAAGTTCAAGGTGAAAGGGAATTTTAAAATTGGATTATTACTAAGCTTTCACTCTTGCCTTGTGTAACATACGAGTAGAAAAAGAAAATTTCCTCTTTTTTGAAAGTTACATAATCCCTAATCTGGTTTCCGGATTCTTTCTCGATATAGATCAAAACAAAAATAAACCTCTTTCGCATACATTAAGGCCAAATAAATGCAGATTGTGTAATTTATTCGTTTATAGCTTATCCAGAAACTAATAATCAGAACTAAGTTGACTTTTTTTGCAATTTTGGTTTTTCGATTTATAATGGAATTTACACATTAAAATAATGAATTAAATACAATACCAATTACGTATTTCGTTTCTATAGTTATTATTATTATTTTAAATTTCCAAATAAAATTTAAATTTTATTTATTATTTTTTCCGTTAGAATTGATTCCTGTACAAAAAAGTTATCGGTTAGAAGTAAAAATTATATGCTTAAAAAATTATTAATATTAGATTAAATGAAAATTATAGATTACATTTTTTTAATATTTTTGTAATCCAAATTAAAGTGACCACTTTTGTAAATTTTTGTACGACTTCAAAAATGACTGCATGAAAATTCATGCACTAAAATAAGAAATACTTTTTGGACAATATTAACTTTTTCCATGTATTAAAATTTCGTGAATTATTATTATTATTTTTTTTTTATTTTCCAAATAAAATTTTTTTAAAAATTATTTAAATTAATTCCTGTGGAAAAATATACAGGTTTCAATCAAAATAATTAAAGTTATTTCTTTTAATATTCTACTATTAAAACAACACATGTTTTTAATAATTGTTTAATATTTTTGTAATTATTTTGTATAATAATTTGTTTTTATTGTCTAGTAATCTGCACTACTCAATTTTAAAAAATCTAGGTTATTTTTTTTAATGGACTAGTAACTAAACTAGAACTAAAGGGATCATTTTTACAATTTTCATATAACTTCAAATAACACTTACATAATAATTTATGCATCAAAATAAGGCTTTTTTGGACAATGAGCATTTCGTTTCTTTCTTATGTTAAAAATATTTTCATTTTATATCATTTTTTATCACGGAATATGCACAAGTTTAGAATTCATACTTTGTTACAAATATATACAATGAAATTTAATAGTTTGAAGTTTCTGACTCGGTAAAATATGTAACCTACCCATTTTCAGACGTTGCTTCTGTTATGTTGAATGATTTTTATTTAGCCATTAAAAATACTTTTGTTTCCAATATACTATAGCAATTTCTTCTCCTTATTCATAGTATGTTGGCTAACTTCATAAAGAAAAATAAATGACTTCCTTTTTCGAATGTTCAATGTTTCAAAAAAACTGTAAAAATACTATAATAATAATTAAAAAAAATTATTATTTTAAACTGTCAACAATTTTTAAAACGTTATTAAGTCTCTTTCACTTCAAAAATATTTAACCAAGATATAATTTATCTGCCGAAATACTTTGAGCGAGATTTACAGGTAAAGGTTTTCTATCCTACAACCATCACACAGTAACCCATACAGTTGTGTATTTCATTCATAGATAAGTTACTACCATCTGTTTTTAGCATGCTTTGACTGTCAACTGTCATGCTTGTCAACTTGGCAGCTGCCACACCTGTTGCACATGCAATAAAAAAAAGCAAGAAAAGAAATATTACTGAAAAAATTTTTTTCAGCATTAATTCAGTTTCTACCAAATAGTTTTTTTTTAGACTGAATCAATATAAAATTCTGATGTTAAAATCAGGCTTATTTTTTTTTTAATGTAAAATAGCAGCAATACTACTTAAGAGTGACAAAAAAAAATTTTCTGAAAAATATTATATTGTAATAATTTTTTTTATATATTAAATGCAGTGTGTCACTAAATTAATCGATATTAAGTCTTGCAAATATAAGTGCTTTAAAAAACTGTAAATATTTATTTGCATTTATTTAAAAGGGAAAAAATTATTTAATTAAAACCATTAAATTGAATTCAAACATTTTTATTTTTCTGAGTTCCGAAAAATAAAAATGTTTTTATATTGCAAAATTCTTTTATGCTATTTAAATTTGAAGATCCTGAAAATCGTAGTTGGTTTCATCAGTATTTTAAATAAATTAAATTTAAATTCAAATTATTAAATTGCAAGACGTCAAAAATATTTTGAAGTTTAGCTGTAAATAAAAGTGAAAAATTAAATGAAATAAATTTGAAATTTAAGTGCAAATAAATATTTAAATGACTCTTAAAAATAATAACTTTTACAATATTTGTAAAGAATGAAAGTTGTTTCTCATTATAATCGGTAATTATGCTTAGTTATGCGTTCTATCGGAAAGTGTTTTAAAATTCATTCTAATGTGTTTCACTTTTCTTTTTCAGATTTTCAAAACCATGTTCCATTTTAGTTTCTTCCAAATCAGTGTAAGAAATTCAAAGTTATTATGACAATGAGGTGTCCAAACTGTGCAACGACGTGCTGCGCTGTTGTTGTGTCCATATTGTGTCTGTTCGCTGACAAATTGCACGCTTTGCCGACATTACGAGGTAAGAAATGTTCGTCTCAGTTATGAAATGTAAACACATTGTCTTCACAATTTTAATTAAACAAGTAATATAAAAAAAAAAATTAAAGTCAATTCCTACTTTTTTTCACTCTATTTCAGAAAAGTCCTTTACAAATAAAGCTGAAATTTTCCTCTTACATCTGGCGCCCTCTATTGGTAGATGCATGCAACTTAAATCTAAAAAAACTAAAATTAATGAATTAAATTTAATGAATGGATTAATATTTGCAAAAACTGCATTCACATCCAGTGTCATCCACTACAAGTTAAAAAAAAATGCATTTGAACTCGAGTGGATGCATAAAAAGTATTTTATGAACGATTGACAAATGTGAACAAGATATATATGGGGAGAGTGTGAGCTAATAGAAGAAATTGAAGAAAAATGATGATTGTTTAGTTTAATTCAATATCAAAACATTTATTTTTTTTAAATTTTGAATGAGATTTTTGCGTTTATTAATGTCTAGTTAATAAAATATATCGTTTATGTTTTGATACATATTTTGGAGAGAAACACATATTTTCTAAAAACTAAGGGTCTTTTTTTAAGAAAAAAGTACAAATCAAGAGTTTAATAATCGTTATGAGAACTTAAACATTTAATTCACTTATTCAGAAATGTCACATTTTTTAAATTAATTAATTAATTTAATTCAGTAAACCCGTTCAATAAATGAGAGTGTGGTGATTTGAAAGGTGAATAGTGAAGAAAAATGAACATCTAATAAATAATATAGTTTTTAAGTTTTAAGGAAATTTTTTACTTTATTGATTCATATCAATAATTACAATATCAATTTTTGTGCGTATATACCCTATTTTTTTTAATGAGAAATCATTTTGATATTGTATTCAAAATCAAATATCTCTATTAAGAATCTTTCCTTCTTTGAAAGCACACGTTTTGAATTTTTCCTGCAAAAATTAGAGGTCAAATCATAGCTAATTTTTCCTTATGAAAAGTACTTCTTTAATACTTTTCTTTATCTTACTCGCGCATCAATTGATATCCTCACTGCATTCTATATCAGACATTTATTCATATGCTTCATATGCATACTACTGTGTCCAAAAAGTGAAACCTATTTTCAATTTAAAATTCCCGGGGCTTATGGAATTTCATTTTTTTTTTTTTTTTCCTTCTTTTTTAGGTTGTTGGCGCTGTCCTTGACGTCTGTGGGAAATTTGACGTCAAAATATTCATTAGTGTTTGAGTTGCGCTTGGCTTTGTGAGACGCTAAAAACCGATTCCGGCGATTTTTGAAATGTCTGAATTAATTGAACAAAGAACTTGCATTAGATTTGGTGCCTTCAAACAGTCAATTTACAATTACAGACATTGCTGATGAGTTTGGAATTTCAAAAGGATCGGTCAGGTCCTCAAACGCATCAAATATCGATTTGTACCGAAAACACTGAATGCGCCAGCTCACACTGCATTGATTCTTCGGGCCTTTTTCGCCAAAATTGAAACCCATATCGTTCCACAACCACCGTATTCGCACCGTGCGACTTTTGACTATTCCCTAAAATCAAAAGACCTCTCCGGGGATACCGTTTTGAGTCGATTGAAGAGATTCAACGTGCATCGGCGCGCGCTTTGAAGGCCATCCTTGCCGATGACTCTTTAGCATGCATTGCATGATTGGAAAAAAAGTTGTCATAAGTGCATTACGTCCGGAGGGGATTACTTTGAAGGCGTTGAAATAAATTTGGAAGAATAAATAAAGGGTTTTTGAAGAAAAAAAATAATTGGTCTTACGTTTGGGCACAGTAGTATATCATTATAAGTTCCTTTGCATTATTCTACTAAGCCCCATTTTTTATACTTGGGTGTCAACCTGTTGCCTCAAATTTAGGTAAGAGCTTTCAAGAAATGCATCGGAGCGAATCAGATTGTCCATCCAGACGGGAAGGGAGGAGGGTCAAGATCATGCTGCACGGCGCGAAAACACAGTCATTATCGTTTGGCTTCAAGGTCAATTTCACTAACTGCCCCATTCATATGCAAAGCGTGAAAACAGTCACGTTTTACTCTCTTCTCCCCAAGGCTGCTCGATTGCAGTGGGAAAAAAAAAGTAGAGGCAGTTTTTGTGTTTTTTAGGGAAAGAGTGTGGGAAAAAAACCCTGCAGTTTTATTTCCATTAGAAGGCAAAATCAAAATGATTATCTTGTGTGAGAAAATGATGGTCTGTAAAAATACTGTCCATAGAAATGTTTCTATCTCTACCATTTTATTGCAAATTACTAAATATGATTTTCGATATACTTGATAAAGAAAAGAAAATTTATCTCAATTGTAGAATTTTCTAAACAATCTGTAGGAATTCTCTGAAGCATATAGTAAAAAAAAAAAAAAAAGTAGGGATTGACTTACATTTTTTTTTTTTTTTTTTTTTTTTTTATTACTTGTTTTATCTTAACTGATACTAATAGCCAATATTGCCTTAGGCACTTACACTGTTGAATTTGTACTTAGTTTTAAATACTTAGGATCAGAAATTAATTGTCGAAATAATATCTTACCTGAAATAAAAAACAGATTTGTGTCTGCCAATAATGCCTTTTATGGGTTAAGACGTCTGTTTAAATCACAGTTCATATGCAGAAAAACTAAATTATTGGTATATAAAACCCTTATTAGACCTATTTTTGTCTATGACTCTGAAACATGGACTTTGACAATATATGAGGGTATTGGGTATGGGGTAGGGTATATTTGAGCGGAAGATTTTAAGTGCTTTTCTCGGAGGTGTTAGGGAAAGAGATTTTTGGAGAAGACGGTACAACGCAGAAATATATAAATGCTATAAAGACCCATATATTGTAAAATTTATTAAGATCAATAGATTAAACTGGGCTGCTCATATATTTAGAAGGAAGGATTTAAAACCTGTAAAAAGGCTCGTTTTGGCAAAACCACAGGGCAAAGAGGAAGCGGACGACCCAAGTTGCGATGGATAGACGCAGTTAGAAAATATTTTGCTCTACTAAAGGTTAAGAATTGGAGGACCCTTGTCACCCAGAGGAATGCATGGAAATCTCTTCAAAGGAAAGCCTTGGCCCACTCTGGGCTATTGATGATGATGATGACTACAAATAGCCAGCTAATATCAGTGTGTACATCACTTTTATAATTGGGAAGGAATGTTGATTCGTTCAGAAGATGGCTCTGGATTCAAAATTTAGTCCCATTTTGGAGGATAGATTTGGTAGAGGTTTTCCAGCCCTATTTCTGTGTCATCGTTTTCCCACTTGTTATATAAATATCTTTTGTAAGCGATTCTTGTTTTCAATTTTTACTTAGTCAGAAGACAAGAATGAAAAATGGTAGGAAAATAAAATTCAATTTAAAATAAAAAATATCCAAGAGTTTTTCAATTTAAAATTCTAGTTCCTTTCCTTCCCATTATTTCTGATCAACCATTGATGAGTAATCCAAAATTACATGAAATACAGTTGTATGAATTCATTCTAATTCTAAATAATGTGGCAGAATCGTGTCCGAATGGAACAATAACTGTTGCGTCATTCTTCTATTTCGTAATTACTTTCTTTATTTAAATGCAGCATTTGCGATGATGATGATAATAAAGTAGTCTTTCTTGATCTTTTTCGGTTCGTACTTCTGATCGCATAATGGCACAATCTGAAAAGTAATCATCCTTTTTGCTATTTCTTAGAAAACGGAAAACCCAATCGTTATGCTGCATTGAAAAGTGAATCTCTTCTAACGTTCGATCGAGGCCTGATGGACAATTGGCTAGCGCTCTGGCCTTTGGTAGCACAGTCTTCATATTCGAATTCTGTCGGTGGCATGGATGTTTGTGAGTGGTTCGGAATCCACTTTAAACTGTAGGTCCCGGTCTGTTTAACCTCGTGTGCACAAGATGACCGTAGAGCGACAAACCAAACCAATTGAACATTCGATCAGAAATTGGTATCTCCTCACCTGAAAAAATTGCTGGTTTTCTAGAATTACGTCTTGATTATAAAATCGATGTGTATGTATGTATCTATATTTGGTTATTGATAACAAATACGGAAACGCTGCTACGGCAAGGATGTCTTGATGGTTTTTGTTGCATCCTATTGTTTCTGCAATTTTCATTCACGACCATAATTATGTTTTCAAATTTTATAGGGATTTTTCCCTTTATGCAAAATGTTGCACTATGATATAGTAGTAGTTTAGTGACAGAAATATCAGCACAATGGTAGCTATTTCGCACATTCATCCAACTTGATATACGACCTGTTTAGACGCGTAAAAATTAGTTTGGTGTACGACTTTTGTTTGAATACGATTTGTTTGCTATAAGCTGAGGCATTTTGTAATAAAGCACCCACTCAAGACATCCCAAACAAGTCGTAATAAGCATGATCTGGAACGACCAGACAATGCCACATTTCCAAAACATTCCGAGGAGAATGCAGAAGTAAAGTTTTCCTAAAAATGTTTTACTAAACATCAAATTTGGTGATCCACAATCAAGTTAGGTGTAGGAAAGAGCGAGAGAATAGATAAAATTAAATTTTCATTTATGTGTGCCTTTTATCAACTTTTACATATGTGTACTTTAGTACTAAGCCGTGCTTTATACAATCCCATCAATGTATGTGTAGCATGCCGATAACCATAAGATTTTTTTGAGAGCGGATTTATCATTTTCTCTTTTTTTTTTTTTTTTTTTTTTTAATGGGAAAAATTAGATTGGATGTAAACCCAAACTCTGGAATGCAATAAAGATGTCTACTGAAACAGTAGCTCCAATGGTAATATCCTCAATCCTTAATGTTAATGTCCATTATAAGTACTTGTAGTGATAGAAATAAAAGTGGTACAGGTAACAGCAATAGTAGTAATAAAGGTAAAACAACTTTTATTGAAAATTCTTAATCAGTTATTGAACGAAATTAAAGTTGAGAATGTTAATATTGAATTGAAAGCGAAGAGAATGACTTCAAGTTTGATTTTGCACTTAGTAATGTGTCGTTATTATTATTTTTTCAATTCCTTCTATTAGTTCACACTCTCCCTATATATATCTTGTTCACATTTTTAATCGTTCATAAAACACTTTTTATCCATCCACTCAAATTCAAATACATTTTTTTTTAACTTGTGGTGGATGACACTCGATGTGAATACAGTTTTTTCAAATATTAATTCAGTCATTAAATTTAATTCATTCATTTTTTAAGATTTAAGTTGCATGTATCTACCAATATGCCCGATAAACTTAAAAAAATGAATGAAAATTATTTATAAACGACTTTTCTGCAATAGAGTGGGAAAAAAAGTAGGAATGGACTTTTAAATTTTTTTTTATTTTACTTGTTTTAATTCAAAATGTGTGCGTTCCACAGTGCAGAGGTTCGGCGGCGGATTCAGCACCGATGGTGACCTGAGGCTGGAGCCCACGGAGGCCATCGTCTACCCGGGGAACAACGTCACCTTCGTCTGCTCCTACCCCTCCAACGCGACGTTCCAGTGGAGCTTCAACTCCGACATCAGACTGTACGATGTCCAGGCGGGCGTCTCAGTGTCCGGGGAGTCGGACAGGTCCGTCTTCTTCAGCCGGCTCACCGTGCCCCTGACCACGCGTCGCATGTCCGGGGAGGTCACGTGCTCCGTGGAGGACACCCACTCCAGGGCCAGCGCCTTCCTCATCGTCAACGGTAGGTGCCCCTTTGCAGGAATTAACGATATTATTATTATTGTTATGTTGTAGAGGACGGGCCTGAATGGCCGAGTGGCTAGCGCTCTGGCGGTTCGGTACCGCAGGTTTCGGCTTCGAATTCCGGCGATGCCATGGATGTTTGTAGTGGTTCGGAATCCACTTTAAACCGTAGGTCCCGGTCTAACAGGATCGTAGAGCGTTGCGTGGGCATTTTTACTCCGCATCCGTGGCTTATCTTCAAGTTACACGTGCCCTCCCGGGTAATGCAAAGTGAGAAACGTCTGTGCAGCGCTTGCCTTAAGGCATCTAATATCAAGCTGTCTAAGTGTTTGCCAGCTGCATTAGAAAGAAAAAAAATGCTGTAGAGGTCATCAAAGATAATAGAGAGTTTTTGCATAACGTTTTTTTATCGTCCGATATTTTTTTTCTTCCTAATGCGCATGCTCATAGGAATAGCTCAGTAGTGCAGTATTACAGATACGCATGCGCAATAGGTACAATGTTTCCTATGAACATGCACGCCAGGAAGAAAAAAATATCGGACGATAAAAAAACGTTATGCAAAAACTCTCTAATATTCGCATATTATACTGGTAACAAAACAATTGCGATACGTTAAAAATAGGGTTATTTATTTATCTTATAAAAGTGCTTTGAAGAACTTTTGAATTTTTTTTTTACCATTTTTTCAGAGGTGATACTGACATATTTTTAAAATAAATTCGCTTTTTAAAAATAAAGTTTTAAGTTTTAAAAAAATTCATGCACTTATGTGTAAAAATAGGGCCTGAATGGACGAGTGGCTGGCGCTCGGTACCAAAGGTTTCGGGTTCGAGTCCCGACGGTGCCATGGATGAGTGTGAGTGGTTCGGAATCCACTTTAAACCATAGGTTCCGGTCTAACAGAATCGTAGAGCGTTGCGAGGTTACTATTACTCTGCGTCCGTAGCTTATCTTCAAGCTACACGCACGTCCTGGGTAGTGCTAAGTGAGTAACCTCTGTGCAGCTCTTGCCTTAAGGCATCCAAGACAATTGTTTAAGTGTTTTTCAGCTGCATTAGAACAAAAAAAAAATGTGTAAAAATTGTGATTCAATTCAAATCTAAATAACAATAGTTCAAACCTTTTCTTTAAAAACCACTTCGTGGGGATTTTAAGCTGTTTGTTCTCAAATGACTGACAAATCTAATGACTGAGTTTTTAGAGCAATAAAACGTGTTTTAATTTAAAAATTAAAAGAAATATACATTATTAATACATATACATAATCTAGGTTCTGAGATTGCTCAGCTTACGTCTTTCAAAGTATGCTTGTAGTCGTGCTGCCATCTAGTGTACATAAATGACACAATATGTTCCGACTGTAAAATAATGCAAGGGTTTGAATAACTTGTTCTATGTATTTTTATATAGGAATAAAATACAATCATGATTTAATTTCCGTATAAAATAAATCATTATTTGGATGCCTGTATTATAGTAAATAATAATTCATAATAGAAAAAATTATTTATTCGAAATATTGCATTATTTTATAATTTAAAAGTCAATTAATATAAGATATTATTAATGAGAAATAAAAATTGCACAAAGGCGTGATAAAAATTCCAATTAGAATTCAAATGAATGTATGTTATTTTAAATTTAATAATGAGAAAAAATAGTTTTCTACAAATGGATACAACAATAAAACATTAAAAATATAAACGTTTTATTGTTATTTTTTTTTTAAATGTAAAAAAAAAAAAGTTGCTTTTAAAAGATTCTAGATTTACTAAACAGGGAACCAGTTAAAATTTCATAATATACAAAACTTCAATAGAGAAATAGTCAATCAAAAACTATTTATAAAAAAAATGTCATTAAATGAATGAAAAAATAATTAGAAGTTTTATGGCATTAATCATTCATTATTAATTAATCAATCGTGTTCATTAAAGTATATTAATGCAACTAAAAATATAAATTAATAAAACTGTAAATTATATCTTTTGTTTTTAATTCAAATTTTTTCTTTACTAATAATTAAGGGACACATTATTAAACGAGTATGAGTGTAAAAGCACCTCGTATGGATAGTCAATCTGCTTGATGTAACTTTTTCGGATATTTCGATTTTTTCTCCCATACGACACACAAATAAAGGCAGTTACTCCTAAAAGGACTCTTATACAGAATTTTACTGCGAGGCGATATATTATGATGAGATATACAACTATGATACTTATGAGATATACAGTTATAAATAAAAAGAATGTTAACGTTTTATGAAATCTTAAAACATGAGTTGAAAATAGGAAAAGTGTTTTTATTATTTAAAGCAGTATTAAAGGGACAATACAAAAAATTAACAGATGCCGTGACCAGGATTCGAACCTGGGTTATTGCGGCCACAACGCAATGTACTAACCGCTATACGATCACGGCGCAGTCGGCATTTACTTTCCACTTGCCATGTCATTTATTTATGACTATACTTTTCTTTAAGCTATTTTTTTAAAAAAAACATTTAGTTTAATTAATCTTTTAAAGACATTTTTACACCACAGAACGCTCACTAGGTTGTTTTATGTGAGATTTCTATTTTGCAATATTAATTCTTAAAAGCAAAGAAGTATTGAATATTTATCACACAATATCTCCTCTAGAGATCAGCTAGACCCATATCTGATTATTTCTCGTCAATTCTATCAACAGTAAAAAATTAATAACTTGATAACTACTATATCCCAATTAGGAACATGCAGATTTTTAGTTCTTTCTTTGGTCCTTCGGATAGTTTTCTGCGAATATAAAATGCTTTTAACTAACGAACAGTAATTGTAAGAGATAGCTACAAAATAAAAAGCACGATTAAACTAGGAAACATTTTTTGATAGCACGTTATTGGTAAGAAATGGCTTTACAAAGAAGTCTGATTTTTCAAATTTTCTAACAAATTTTTTCTTTTTGTTTGCTTGCACTTGAACAGAATTCGAAGTTTGCTAGATTTAAACTTTTTTATTTATTAAAAATATTTTTTCTGCAACGGATCTTTTATTCTCTTTTGAAAAAAAAAAAAAAAAAACCTCATAGCTTCATTGGTCAACGTTCCATGTGTGACTGTTCTGTACTGTTTTCTTTTCCACAATTCAAAAAGAGGGATAAAAATGTTACAGCCTGTAAAAGAAACAAAAAGTAAATTAGAAACCATTTCAATGAACGCGAAAATGATGCTCATTTTTACGTGCTCGAATCTCATAATTTAGAATAAAATTTTTTTTTTTCGCTGTTCAGATTCTGTTTATTTTATTTGAATTGACAATGGATGCATTGATTTCAAAGTGACAATTTTAATAGTTAGAATTTTTTTTAATTAAGATGTCTGCTTAATTAATAGTAAATAGTAAGTGGGAATAAATGTTAACATTAAAAAAATAATATAGGGAAAAAACATATATTGCCGTGACCAGGATTCAAACCTGAATTGTTGTGGCTACAACGAAACCTACTAATCACTATAGGATCACAGCCTCAGACTCACTTACAACACAATCAGGTTCATTCCCATAACGTGTAGAAACTGAATCCGTTTTTAGATCTATAGTAAAGGTTTGTCAAACGCGCATGACAGTGATAAGCTCTTAACTGTTATACTCAGCGTAGCAATAAATGAAATAAGATTAATAGTGCTTTTACATTATCTGTAAGGGCACATGTCGCATATCAGAAAAGTTATAACTTCTTTGTTTTATCGTTTGGAATGAACATATTTGTGAGGAATAATTTAAAGACTGTATTTTATTTTTCAAAGGGAGTTTTTCACAATTATAAGCCTTAACCGCTTTGTATCTCTCCTATGGAAATAAGAATTAAATCAATTGAATGACTTCGATTTATTTACCATAAAGATTTTTATATAAAAATAAACAGGTTTAAAATTTCGAAATGTAAATAAAAAAACAATTGATTCAAAATGAAACAAAAGGAGAAATTATTACTCCTTCTATTATTGCGCTAAAAAAATAATAATAATAAAAATAATAAATAAAAATAATATAAAATTCCTTTGTCCTTTAGAGACATAGCAATAATAAAAATCATGATAAATAATAATGTACTAAATTAAATATATTAAAAAAATTATCTCTCAAACATCTCAGGCGAAAAAAAAAAATTGAATAATAATTTAAAATAAAGGAGCAAATTACTTTATGATTTAAAGATGTAATGAGAAGGAAATAAAAGAAAAGTGCCGTGACCAGGATTCGAACCTGGGTTATTGCGGCCACAACGCAATGTACTAACCACTATACGATCACGGCTACAAGAAGGTTGCAACAGAATGGGTTCAATACCCGAAAGTAAGGTAACTTGGCCCACTTTTTTTGGGTTGGTAGCGAAGGCGTGTCAGTTGAGCATGACATCCATCAATGTAGCAAGAGTATTAAAACTTGTTTCAAATATCAGAATTCGTTGTAAGTAGTTTCATATATAGTGTTAATGGAGGTGGATAATTAAAATGAAACTAAATTCGTAGATGAACACTGTCCTTTCATTATACTTTGCACAATAGAAAAAAAAGGGAAATTGGTTGCCATCCTTTTTCCATGGCCAGAGAATATTTAATGACAGGTGGAAATAACAGCATTTGGACTTATCTTCGCCATAATTTTACTGTGAATGAATTGCAATTCAGTGATGTTTAAAGTTTTCTTTGTGTAATCATTTTCAGAATAGAATCTATTTATCAGATTATTTTCTCCAATGTTGGACTTTTTTTTTATCGTATTCCTGTTCCCATACTCCTCGATGACGCTGTTTCGTTATTTGAAGGAAACATAGTTATGATTTTCTTATTTATTAATTTACAATTAAATATTTCTATTTACAAGCAAAATTCTGTTGTCCACGCAGGGTTCGACCTTTTCCCAGCATCTTCCAGCTGATCTTTTCTTCTAGACAGACCTCCTTTCCTCCCAGATGCAAAAACCATTGTAGTGCTAATTACCTCTCTTATGTTATCTGCCTTAAAGTTAATTTTTTAATTCACTAATTATGCAAAAGGAGATATGGGGATTCCTGTCCCCCGGCACTCCAAAAATACACTAACTTTGCCTTTGTCCCAAAGCAGGGAGGAGGGCGGGGCAGCCAACAGTTCACTGAACTTTACACCTGTCTTCATACGATAAATTATGTTGATAATTTTTTACTAATTTCGTTGAAGACAAATTTCCGCACATTTATGGAATTCCATTTCGAATTTCTTTACTATTAATTCAACTGGATTTTATATATTACAGATATTTTCTACAGACATATCTTTAAGAGATCTTAAAGAGTTGACTTCAAAAAAAAATTCTTAAAGTGATAACGCAATTTTCATTGAAATTGCGAGAATTAAAGTAGAAGAGATTCGAATAAATCTATAATATTCTTAATTTTAAAACATCCATGTTTTTCGTCGTTCACAGAAGTTAGTTCGTGGAACTTAGGAAGACACTGTGAGTTGAGCAGTTGACATTGGTTCCCTCAGATACAAAGCTTCATAGAATTGAGCTGCGGAGAATTAAAGTTGGATGAACTCGTAGCGATGAACACTTTATTTGAGTAGCAACAGTAGTTTGTTTCATGCTGAAGATGACGAAACAAATCCTCCTCATACGACCTGCAGAGAAACCTAAAAAAAAATTTTTTTTCTTTGAGATCGTATAACAGATGCCCTATCTTTATGAATTAATAGCCGAATGACACAGAATCTCGTACAACTGGCTATTTCAATAGTTAATGACAAACAAGTCGTAGTTATCTGTGAGCATGACATCCATCAATTTAGCTGTATCAATTTAGCATCTGTGTCATAATAAAAATTCTGGGTGTTTTTAGCACTACGAGAAGATGATTTGTTTAAATTCGATTGATTCGTTCAATCCAAAACCTTATTTATTCTTCTTTAATTCAGTTCATCATTTGATTTCAACTTATAACAGTTTTGCCTTGTAATAATGACATTGGAACCGCAACAATATTATTATTGCCCATAAATATAGGAGTATTGCTTTGGCGAGATGTCCTGAATTTCTGATTGGTTAATTTTTTTAAGAAATACTTTTGTGTTTTTTTTATATATAAATTTCTTTCACGTGCTTTTTTATAAAATCGTCTGGAATTCTTTCTATTTTTTTTATTGCTTTCTTAAATAATTGAACAATAACTCATGAACATAATTTATTGCACGAATAAGATACTTTTTTTTCTTCGTTTATTTAAGATGGCTGTTATGCGTTTTATTCTTACATTAAACTCTAAATTTTGTGGGTAACCTGTAAATCGACCCGGCCTATTGCATTTGTTGTTATTTTTTTAATTTACATTGCGGACAACTTCCTTTAAAGTAGAGTTTTTTGACATGCACGCACACACATAAAAACCTATTTATATAGTTGTGCGATGGGAATGAGATCAGGTAAACTGAAAAAAATATTTGGTTGAAAATCCTATCTGAGTTATTAGGCGTATATTACTTAATTTATACTTCAAGATTAAATATTTGTAATTATTCTCATTTTAAATTACCTGAAAGTATAAATTTCACATAATGAAAAGAAGTTTTGCCATTATCATTTATTTGTGTTCACGTTAAATTATTGAGAAATAATTTAATGACTTTATTTTACTTTCAAACGAAATTTATAGCAACTCAAGCGACCTTATTCTTGTTGAATCTCACCCATGGAAAAAAAAATAATTGAATCAACTGAATTAGTTCAATTTATTTCCCATAAAATAATTAAAATGAAAAATATATAATTACTTTGTGCTTTAAAGACATGACGATAAATAATATTATTTTGAATTAAGTCTAACGCAAAAATTATCTTTTACACATCTAAGGGATAAGTTTAAAAAAAAAAAAAAAGTGCCGTGACCAGGATTCGAACCTGGGTTATTGCGGCCACAACGCAATGTACTAACCACTATACGATCACGGCTACGAAAGCTACTTCAACAAAAAGGGTTCACTTCCCCAAAAGCAAAGTAACTGATCCACTTTTTAGACTGACAATGAAGGCGTGTCAATCGAGCATGACCATTCTACATGCAGAACTATCATTGCAACTCTTTTCAGATCATCAGGTCTCCTTCAAAGTAATTTGATTGAATGTTGGTGCAAATTGACATAACAGTAAATTCATAAATGTTCTATTTACTGTTATTATACTCAGCATAGTAATAAATTAAATTAATACCGCTTTTGAACTATCTGTAAGTACACATTTCACATAGGAACAAAAGTTTGCTCTTTATTACAATTTATTTGTTCTTTCGTTTTGAATTCACACATTATTGAGGGATAATTGAATGACTGTATTTTATGCTTCAAAGGGAATTTTTTCACAATTACAAACCTCAGCCATTTTGTATCTCTTCTATGAAAATAAAAATTAATGTAATTTAATTTCTCCAATTTATTATTTATGATTCTAGTGTTTTATGTAAATGAAATGGGTTTCAAATGTCGAAACGTAAGTGAAAAATAATTGCTTCAAATGAAACGAAATTATCACAAGCTTTACTATTATTGCAAAAGAAAAAGTAATAATAATAATAAATAAAAATAATGTAAAATTTCTTTGTTCTTCAAAAACGTAACACTATGAATAAATAATAATGTACTAAAGCAAATATGTTACAAAGATTATCTTTTAAACATATCTGAAGAAAGTCTTAAAACCCTAAAATCGTGACCAAGATATGACCACAACGGAAGGATCTATAAGGTCTTGAATTTTGTTTGTCTCTCTACGGTCATTTTTTGCTCACATTAGACTAATTAGACCGGGATCTACAGTTTAACGGGGACTTCGAACTATTCACAAGGTTGTTTCTCGCGTCCGTAGCCTATCTTCAAGCTAGACGTGCCCCCTGGGTAGTTCTAAATGAGTAGCAGCAGTGCAGCCCTTGCATATGGCATAAAGATTAACTGTCTCTGTATTGCCAGCTGCATTAGAACAACAATATAACGAATTGAAATTCGTGAAGGATTTTAGATTCTTTTTTAATGTGCTCTGTTTGTCAGAAATTTATCGTCATTTATCATTGTTCTTTATTTACGAGCGCTAAAGTACTTTATAGGTGACATTTAATTGAACGATTTTAAAACTAATTTTATTGAATAAATCAGTATAATAGATTTAGTTTATTTAGTCAGTTGGATTCAATATATAACAATCACATTGAAATAATAAAAATGCTAATTTTTTTTTTCAAATTTACGTGACGAAAGTCTTTTTTGACGTCCAGTTTTTATGGAGATATTTATGACTGGCAAACGAAATTGGCTGACATACCTATCTAGATTATTAAAGATGTAACATGATAATTTAGCATTAGATGATAAAACATTTGCAATAATTATTCTACTTTTAAATGACTAATAGGTGCACATTTCACATGATGAAACAAGGAATTTTTTATCCCCTAATAATTTTCATATTTTAATTTTTTTTTTTATGATTTAAAATTTTGAAAAGGAAATACAGACTAATTTCTTCAAAATTAAACAAAGAGAAAAAATTATTTCATTAATACACATATATTACAAGAAAATACAAAAAAAAAAAATGCCGTGACCAGGATTCGAACCTGGGTTATTGCGGCCACAACGCAATGTACTAACCACTATACGATCACGGCTACGGAAAGCATTTTGACAAAATGGGTTCACTTCCCCTAATGTAAAGCAACTGATCCGCTTTTTAAATAGTGGCGAAGGTATGCCATTCGAGCATGACCGCTATGCATGCAGAACTATTATTGCAGCTCTTTTCAAATTATCGGAAATCATTCAAAACAATTTGATTGAATGTTGGTGCAAATTGACATAACAGTGAATTCTTAAGGGATCTAATTCTCGCCATTACACTCAGCATAGTAATAAACTAAATGAAATGAATAGTGCTTTTGAATTATCTGGAAGTGCACATTTCACATAGGAAGAAAAGTTTTCTCTTTATTACAATTTATTTGTTCTTTCGTTTTGAATTCACACATTTTTGAAGGATAATTGGATGACTGTATTTTATTTCTCAAAGGGAATTTTTCACAATTGACCTTTTCGTATCTCTTCCATGAAAATAAACCTTAATTTATTTTAATTTCTCCAAATTATTATTTATGACTCTAAGTGTTTTATATAGATTAAATAGGTTTGAAATGTCGAAATGTAAGTAAAAACGAATTGCTTCAAATGAGACGAAGTTATTAGCAACCCTACTATTACAGCAATAATAATAAATATAAAATTTCCTTGTCCCTTAAAAACGTAACACTGTGAAAAAATAATAATGCACTAAATTAAACAGGTTACAAAAATGATCTTTTAAACATCTCTGGAGAAAGTTTTAAAAAAACTAATGCCGTGACCGAGATTATTATGGCCACAACGAAAGAATCTATAAGGTCTTAAATTTTGACTTTGGTTTGTCGCTCTACAGTCAATTTGTGCACACTTTTGGGCTCATTAGACCAGGGCCTACATATTAAAGTGAATTCCGAACCCCTCACAAACAACCATACCACCGCTAGGATTCGAATCTGAAGCCTGTGGTACCAAAGGTCAGAGCGCTAGCCACTTGGTCATCAGGCCGCGTAAGATATCTAAAGGAAGACATTTCTTTTAGCTCGTTGTTTTTCGCGCAGTAGATAGATATGTTGTCCCCTGAAAAGATAGCCCCGTAGCATAGTATCTTCAAGCTACTGCGCGGTGTTAAACGAGTTACAACTGTGCAGCCCTTGCTTATGGCATTAGATTAACTGTCTCTGTTTTGCCTGCTGTATTAGAACAACAACATAACGAATTGAAATTCGTAAAGGATTTGGTTTCTTTTTTTAACTTTGTGCTGTTAGTCAGAAATTTACCTTCATCTATCGTTGTTCTTTAATTACGAGCACTAAAATACTTAAGAGTTAATATTTAATTGAAGGGCCTGATGGCCGAGTGGCGCTCGGTACCATAGGTATCGGGTTCGAATTCCGGTGGTGCCATGGGTGTTTGTAGTGATTCGGAATCCACTTTAAACTTATAGGTCCCGGTCCTAATAGGATCGTAGAGCGTTGCGGAGGCATTGTTACTCAGCGTCTGTGGCTTATCTTCAAGTTACACGCGCCCCGTGGGTAGTGCAAAATGAGTAACGTCGGTGCAGCCCTTATGGCATAAAAGATCATGGTTTATCTTGCCAGCTGCATTAGAAAAAAAATATATATTTAATTGAACTATTTTGAAACCATCTTTATTGAATATATCAATATAATAGATTTAGTTCATTTAGTCCATTGGTTTCAATATATAACAATCACATTGAAATGCTAAAAATGTTATTTTATTCAATTCCTTCTATTAGCTCACACTCTCCTTATATATATCTTGTTCAAGTTTTCAATCGTTCATAAAATACTTTTTATTCATCCACTCGAGTTCAAATGCATTTTTTTTAAACTTGTGGTGGATGACACTGGATGTTAATACAGTTTTTTCAAATATTAATTCATTCATTAAATTTAATTAAAGAATTTTAGTTTTTTTTTTTTTAAATTTAAGTTGCATGTATCTACCCATAGATAAACTAGATATTTATAAAGAACTTTCTGCAATAAAGTGAAAAAAAAGCCGGCATCGACTTTAAAGAATTTCTTTTACATTATTTGTTTTTTAATTACATGACGAAGGGCCTTCTTTAAGGTCCGGTTTTTATGGAAATATTTGGGACGAAATTGGCTGCAATTCCTGTCCAGATTATTAAAGATGCAGCATGATAATTTAGAATATTTATTTTGCTTTTAGATTACTTACGGGTGCACATTTCGCGTAATGAAAGAAGGTTTTGTCTTTATTATACATTTGCGTTTCGTTTTCAATTATTAATTAAATTATTATTTAATGTATTTTATATTTTAAAGAGAACATCACACTAGTTTAAATAGTGTTCAATGAAAATAAAAATTGAATGACTTCGTTTTTTTCCCCTCATAATCATCATGTTTTAAATTTTAAGTATTTAAATTTTAAAATGGAAATACAGACTAATTTCTTCAAAATTAAACAAAGAGAAAAATTATTACATCACATATATTAATAGAAAATTTCATAAAAAAACAACAAATAAAAAAAAGTGCCGTGACCAGGATTCGAACCTGGGTTATTGCGGCCACAACGCAATGCACTAACCACTATACGATCACGGCTACGGAAGTGTATCAACAAAAAGGGTTCACTTCCCCTAATGTAAAGCAACTGATCCACTTTTTAGACAACAGTGCAGGTGTGTCATTCGAGCATGACCGCCCATCATTGTGACAGGAACATCGTGACTTGTTTCAAATAGTCGGAGCTTGCTTAAAGTCATTTTATGTAATACTTACTGACCAAAGTAAAAACTTACGATAAAAGTAAACTCGCAGATTCACCGTTATTGTACTGTGCGCAGTACAAAAACTCCGTGTAAAAATAATGCTCTATTATTGAAACCTTGAAAGGTGTCTTCATTTTTTTGTTGCCGGAACTATTGGATTACAAATCAAAGAAAAGGTATTTCAAGGGTACTTATTTTCACTACAAGGGGCCTGAATGGCCGAGTGGCTAGCGCTCTGTCGCTCGGTACCAAAGGGTTTTCGGGCTCGATTCCCACAGGTGCCATGGATGTTTGTAGTGGTTCGAAATTCAATTTAAGAAAGAAGATGTTGAAGATTATTGGAGCACGCTGACCCTGCTAGGGGCCTCATCACCTGTGGTGATAAACATGAAAGAATGAAAACATTGGCAAAGCCCAGAGATAAAACAAAATCGTGAGGATTGAAAAAGTTCAACACTTAATAAAAATAGAAAAAAGGTAGGTTAGAGCACGATATTCGTAGGTCTTTTAAAAGAGAGTGCGGTTCATATTGAATGGCCGGATGTTGGTGGTTGTTGATGTTATTGAAGAAAATTTCTGAAAGTTTTTTCCAGTATCCTTGAGACGTAGCAGGGAGATGGATCTTTGAATATCATCGTTTCTCATGAACCAGTTGGCATTCGTTATTTGTCTAATGGTCCTATTTTGTGGAGCTTCCAATATTTTAGTATTATGATGAGCAGCGTAGGCCCATACCGGGCAAGCATAGGTGAGGAGGGGACGAATCAGAAGTTTTATTATGTCTACTCATGCTCGAGTTTCTTGCTGTAAGGGGGTAGGGACTTCTAATGTTTCTTCTGTATTTTTGTTTGACATAGTTAAAATGAAAATTCCAGTTTAGATGTTGATGAAGATAAATTCCAATTTAAGCCGTAGATCCCGGTCTAATAAGATCATACAGCGTTGCGGGGGTAGTGTGACTCGAGTTCGTAGCATAACTTTAAGCCACGCGCGCCCCCTGGGTAGTGTTAAATAAGTAACAGCGGCGCAATCGTTGCTTATGGCATAAGGACTAACTGTCTCTGCCCAGCTACATTAGAACAACAACAACAACAATATAATGAATTGAAATTCGTAAAGGATTTTAGTTTCTTTTTTTAATTTGTTCTGTTTGTCAGAAATTTACCTCCCTTCATTTCATTTATCATTGCTAAAATACTTAATTGGTGTTAGTTAATTTAACGATTTTGAAACCAATTTTATTGAATAAATCAGTATAGTAATTTTTTCTTCTTTTAATTTACGCGACGAAAAGCCTTCTTTAAGGTCCAGTTTTTTTGGAGATATTTATGACGAAATTGACTGAAATTCCTATCTAGATTATTCAAGATGATAATTTAGGCTTTTATGATAGAATATTTGCAATAATTGTTCTACTTTTAAATGACTTATAGGTGTACATTTCACATGATGAAAGAAGGTTTTTGTCTTTAACATTTATTTTGAATTATTAATTAAATTATTATTTAATGCATTTTGCTTTTTGGAAAGAGAACATCACACTATTTTAAATAGTGTTGAATGAAAATAAAAATTGAATTACTTTGATTTTTTTTCCCCTAATAATTTAAATAATTTTTATTTTTTTTAAGGATTTAAAATTTTGAAAAGGAAATACGGGCTAAAATATTTATTCAATTTCTTCAAAATTAAACAAATAAAAAAAAATATTACGTTAATACATATATATGAGTTAGACAACTTCATAAAAAAAAAAACAGAAAAAAAAAATGCCGTGACCAGGATTCGAACCTGGGTTATTGCGGCCACAACGCAATGTACTAACCACTATACGATCACGGCTACGAAAGCATTTTGACAAAAAGGGTTCACTTCCCCAAAAGCAAAGTAACTGATCCACTTTTTTAGACAGTAACGATGGTGTGTCATTCGAGCATGACCGCCCGTCATTGTGACATGTTTCAGATCATCCGAGCTCACTTAAAGTTATTTTATTTAATATTTACTGAAGGCAAGATAAAAGTAAACTCGCAGATTCACTGTTATTGTACTACTGTGCCCAAAAAGTAAGACCAATTATATTTTTTTTTCTGCAAAGAATTCTTTATTTATTCTTCTAAATTTATTCCATCGCCTTCAAAGTAATCCCCTCCGGACACAATGCACTTATGCCAGGGCTCTTCGTCTTCAACGCGTTCTCTGCCTTCTTTGAACTGTTTTATACCACTTCTAAACATTTTCTTTCTGATATAGGAATGCTCACCGAATGCCTACTGCAACATTCTATACGTTTCCGCAAAAAAATTTAACGCAAGTTCTTTGCTCAATGAATGCAGACATTTCACAAATCGCCGGAATTAGTATTAGTATCTCACAAAACCAAGGGTATCTCAAGCACTAATGAATATTTTGACGTCAAATTTCACACAGATGTCAAGGACAGTACCAGCAACCTAAAGAAGAAGAAAAAATTGTAATTCCATAAGACCCGGGAAACTTAAATTGGAAAATGGTCTTACATTTCGAACACAGTAGTACTGTGTACAGTCCAAAAACTCCATGTAAAAACAGCGTCCTATCCTTCCGATTAAAAAAACATAGAAAGGTGTCTCCATTTTTCCGTTGCCGGAACTATTTGGTTACAAATCAAAGAAAATGTATTTGAAGGGTGCTTATTTTCCCTGCAATACTATTGCGGCGTTTCTAAAAACTAAATATTTTACTTAGAGGGATTTGATCTACAAATGAGGAAGGGCTATACTACTTATGAAGTGCAAATATCAAGATTTAAAGAGAAAAAAAGTATTTGAACAAAAGTTGAAGCTCAACTGGACACAGGATATTAAGGTTCATTTATGACGCTAAAAGCTTAATATTTATCATAGTTACTATCATTAAAATTAAACCAAAAGGAAAAATCACTACATTAACTCAAAAATTATAGAATAATTTCTATGAAAGGAAGCATAAATAAGTGCTACTGTAAGTGTATAACAGGTGGGTTGAAACGTTCGTAGGCTGACACATAGATGGCGCTACTAGTATTAAATCCATAGGATTTTTAGTTAACCCTAACCGTCAAAAGACACGTGTATAAATTTGACCGCTGTTGCACTATTAGTATGTGAGTTATAGCATTTTTAGTGAAGCAACTTTAGCTAGTTTGAAAAAATGAATAAAAAGGAATTTCATGTGTTAATGAAACATTGCTTTTTGGTGAAATAAAATACGATTGAAGCCAAGGCTTGGCTTGATAAACATTATTCGGACTTTGCACCAGGAAAATCAACCGTAGAGAAGTGGTTTGCTAATTTTAAACGAGGCGAAATGAGCACCGAGGACGTTGCGCGCAGTGGACGCCCCAAAGAGGCTGTTACCGACGAAAACATCAAAAAAGTCCACAAAATAATTTCTGATAACCGTAAAGTAAAATTGATTGCTGAGACCCTAAAGATATCGAATGAACGTGTTGGACATATCGTGAATGAATATTTGGATATGCGAACGCTCTGTTCAAAAAGGGTGCCGCGCAAGCTCACAATCGACCAAAAACAACAACGAATTGATGATTCTAAGCAGTGTTTGGGGCTGTTCAATCGTAATATAACCGAATTTTTGCGTCGATATGTGACAATGGATGAAACATGGCTCCGCCATTTCACACCGGAGTCCAATCGACAGTCAGCCGAGTGGACTGCACATGATGAACACTAAAAATGCTATAACTCACATACTAATAGTTCAACAGCTGTCAAATTTATACACGTGTCTTTTGAAGGTTAGGCCTAACTAAAAATCATATGGATTTAATACTAGTAGTGCCATCTATTTGTCAGCTTACGAACATTTCAGCCCATCTGTTATATATATATATATATATATATATATATATACATATACACACAACAGGATTCGGATCATAGCTCTGAAACCATAGGAACTTTGTGGTAATACTTACTTTTACATATAACAGAGTCAGAGACATGGTATACAGGTATAACTTATTTCGATCGAAGAAAAATGACGTACACAATAATTAAAAACAAATCATGATAAAGTGAAATCTATTATTGAATTTTAAATATTTTACTTAGAGGGATTTGATCTACAAATAAAGAAGAGCTATACTGGCTATACTTATGAGACGTGTAAATATCAATATTTAAAGGGGAATTTGAACAAAGTTAAAGTTTAACTGGAACAGGATATAAAGCTCATTTATGACTCTGAAAGCTTACTAATGATCAAAGTTACCATTTTCATTAAAATTAAATCAAAGGAAAAATCGCTACATTAACTCAAAAAGGCTAGAATTATTACGATGAAAGGATATACAGGGTGATTATAATTAAAGTCCCACTTTCAAAATGCTTGTAAAAAAAGAACCACTCGTCACAATGAGTTCAAATTTGATCTGAAGATACTTGAAGAAAGGGAAAACGGTACGGCATCCAAAAAAAGTTCCAAAGTGTATTAATAGAGGGCGCTGTAAGCGTCCTAAAGAAAGTGAATTCGGCTGCCAATGATATTTTGAATCGAAATGACAACGTATTTTGCATGAGTTACACATTAAAATAAACTGCAATGTTCAATGTGTTGGATTGTTTCAGTTTTTTTAACAGAAAAAATGACTTTCAAGTCATTTAACAGTTGTGGCACTGTGAGTGGACCACGGCAAGGCCATACCACATTAAATGGGAAAAATTGGTAGAACTTTTTTTTTTTTGATGACATACCGTTTCCATCTTTTGCAAGTATTTTCAGTTCAAACCTGCACTCATTGCGATGAGTGTTTCTTTTTTTTTTGCAGCATTCTGAAAGTCGAACTTTTATAATCCCCCTGTATATATACTCAGGGCTGAGATTCGAATCTTGGCTATGAATATATATAGCTCTGAATATATCAGGGTATCTTAGCTCTGAATATATACATACACGCTAAGAAAGGTAGCGTACCTTACTTAGTGGTAATACATACTGTTACGTATAACAGTGGTAGACACACGGTATACAGGTATAACTTATTTCGATCGAACATGAATGAAAACGAATAATAATAAAAATCATAATAAAGTGAAATCTATTTCTGAAATATTTTTTTAAAAAATGTCTAATAACAAAACAAAAAAATACAACTTTAACAAAAAAATAGCTGATGCCTTGACCAGGTTTCGAACCAGGGTTATTGAACTGAGTTATTCCTCTGAATTAATTTAATTTATTTACCATTAAAATTGTAAAACTAATTAAAAGGCGCAAAAAATAATAATTAATTAATTAATCATTAAAAAGCATATAATTTTTTTGTCCTTTAAAGGCATGACAGTAAAAATGACGATAAATAATATCTTGAATTAAGTCTATCACAAAAATTATCTTCTACGCATCTAAAGATGCGTAGTTTAAAAAAAAAAAGTGCCGTGACCAGGATTCGAACCTGGGTTATTGCGGCCACAACGCAATGTACTAACCACTATACGATCACGGCTACGAAAGCATTTTGACAAAAAGGGTTCACTTCCCCAAAACTCAAGCAACTGATCTACTTTTCAGATAGTAGCGAAGGTGTGTCATTCGAGCATGACCGCCCATCATTGTGACAGGAACATCGTGATTCATCCGAGCTTACTTAAAGTAATTATATTTAATATTTACTGAACATAAGATAAAAGTAAAATCCCAGATTCACTGTTATTGTACTGCTCTGCCCAAAAAGTAAGACCAATTTTTTTTTCTTCCAAATTTATTTCAACACCTTCAAAGTAATCCCTTCCGGACACAATGCACTTATAACAGGCCTCCTCGTCTTTAACGCGCTCTCTGCCTTCTTTGAACTGTTTATGCACTTGTAAACATTTCTTTCCGATATTGGAATGCTCATCGAATGCCTTCTGCAATATTCTGTACATTTCCGCAATCAGAATTGAATGCAAGTTCTTTGCTCAATTCATTCAGGCATGCCAAAAATCGCCTGAATCAGTTTTAGCGTCTCACAAAGCCAGGCGTAACTCAAGCTCTAATGAATATTTTGATGTGGAATTTCACACAGATGTCAAGGACAGTGCCAGCAACCAAAAAAAGAGAGGTAAAAAAATTGAAATATCATAAGCCCCGGGAATTTTAAGTTGAAAATGGGTCTTACTTTTTGGACACAGTAGTACTGTGCACAGTACAAAAACTGCATGTAAAAACAGCGTCCTATCCTTCCGATTAAAAAACATTGAAAGGTGTCTTCAGTTTTCCTTTGCCAGAACTATTTGATTGCAAATCAAAGAAAAGGTATATTTGAAAGGTCCTTATTTTCATTGTCATTCTACTGTGACATTTCTAAAAAATAAATATTTTACTTAGGGGGTTTGATTTACAAATAAGGAAGAGCTATACTACTTATGATGTGTAAATATTAAGATTTAAAGGGGAAAAAAGTATTTGAACAAAGTTAAAGTTCAACTGGAACAAGACTCTAAAAGCTTAGTATTTATCAAAGTTACCACTTTCATTGAAATTAAATCAAAGGTAAAATCATTAAATTAACTCAAAACTGCTAAAATAATTTTTATTAAAGGATATGCAGGGTGATTACAATTAAAGACCCACTTTCAAAATGCTTGTAAAAAAAAAGAACCCCTCGTCACAATGTGTTCAAATTTGAACTGAAGATACTTGAAGGAGGAAACGGTATGGCATTCAAAAAAGTTCCAAAGTGCATTAGTAGATGGCGCTGTAAGCGGCATAAAGAAAGTGAATTTGGCTACCATTGATATTTTCAATCGAAATGGCAACGTATTTAGCATGTGTTACACGTTAAACCAACTGCAGTGTTCAACGTGCTTGATTGTTTCTGTTTTTTTGACGGAAAAAAGGGCTTATAAGTCATTCAACAGTTGTGGCACTATGAATGGAAATCCCATCCACCACGGCAATGTCATACCACATTGGATGGAAAAAATCGATGGAACTTTGTATGACTTACCGTTTCCTCCTTCTTCAAGTATTTTCTGTTCAAATCTGAACTCATTGTGATGAGTTTTTTTATTTTTTTTTATTTATTATTTTTATTATTATTATTATTATTTTTTTAATTATTTATTTATTTTTTTTACAGCATTTTAAAAGTGAGCTTTAATTATTATCATCCTGTATATATATTCAGAGCTAAGGTTCGAATCGTAGCGCTGAATCCATAAGAAAGGGGGCGTATCTTACTTTGTGTAATACTTATTGTTACGTATAATAGTGTTAGAGATACTGTATACAGATATAACTTATTTCGATCGTACATGAATGACGTAAATAATAATAACAATAAAAATTCAGTAACTTTATCATGATTTTTATTATTATTTATTATTTGATTTTTATTATTATTTATCTTTTTTAAAAAAAAAAAAAAATAGCCGTTGCCGTGACCAGGATTCGAACCTGGGTTATTGCGGCCACAACGCAATGTACTAACCACTATACGATCACGGCTACAGAGTGGAGTGGACGGATAAAGTTGAGTTGTTTCCCGGTATAAAAAGTGTCCTAATTTTGGAAAAGAAAAGTATCAAGCATGGTGGCAATCAAGCATGAAATCAGCCGACGGCAATGAATAGAAGATTTATCTCATCTGAAAGAATAATTTAGTCAGACCATCTACTTGTGTAAAAAAAAAAAACAAGTAATATAAAAAAACAAAAAATTTAAGTCAATTACTGCTTTTTTTTTTTTTTTTTTTTTTTTTTTTTTTTTCACTCTATTGTAGAAAGTCCTTTATAAATAGTTTTCATTCATTTTTTGAAGTTTATCTGGCACCCTCTATTGGTGGATACATGCAAACTTAAATCTAAAAAAAAAAAAAAAACTAAAATGAATTAATTAAATTTAACGAAGTTAAAAAAAAAACAAGTTCAAAAAAATATATTTGAACTGGAGTGGATGAGTAAAAAGTATTTTATGAACGATTGAAAATGTGAACAAGATATATACAGGTATAATAGAAGGAATTGAATGAGTGCTTAATGTGATTTCTTTGTGCAGGTGTGCGGAACGGAGGAGCGTGTCGCGTGTCCAGCGACTGCATGACGGACAAGGCGACGTGCCAGGAAGGGGTGTGCGACTGTCCCAGGAACTTTGTCCGCCTCACGGTCAAGGACAGGGGATTCGACGCCTGCAGAGAGATGAGTGAGTAGTGCTTAAGCGTTCATCTATGCATTGTTCACATCTATATACTACTATCACATACACGTTCATCCAAACATTGTCATCTATGCATTGTTCACATATATATTATCACAGATGCGTTCGTATGCGCACGTATTGTTCACATATATACTATCCCATACGTTGTCATCTATGCATTGTCACAAAACGTATGGTTCACTTATACTTCCTGCACCTTTTTAATAATCATCACAACTGGCTCGACAACCCGCTGTGGGTCTTCTTTAAAAGATCCAGCCAGGCTGTTCTCCTCTTGGCCGTGGACCTCCAGTTTTCGATCTTAATAACATTCAAATCAGAGTCTAAACACCTTGTAATGCTTGTTCAATTTATAAAGTTTCTTTCTTTCATTATTATTCAACCCTATGCATCTTTGTGTATCACACAGGTATAACGGTGAGTTTGTAAAAGTGAGACAAATTCATAATGCAACGATACACAAGGGGAAGATGAAATAGACATGCAGATTGTTGATAGTGAAAATAGATAGCTGAAAGTAAAATAAAATTAATAATTAATAAATTTCACACTTTATACTTCTAAAATAAAAAGGAAACGAAAGTTTTGATTAAAACTTAATTAATAGCTATTGCAATAAAAAGAAGAAAAAAAAAAATTTTTTTTTTCATCTATTTAAAATTTGTGCTTATCAGTATTCAAAAATCAGATTGGTAATGAAAGTTCTGTGTAGTTCTTCCGAGGGAAACCTATTTTTGTATTTTTTAAATAATTTTTCTTTTTAACATAAATAATTTCATAAATAAAGGTCTTCAGACTAGTTACGTTTCCGTGGTATTTTCCCTAATAAACACTTTGTTTCATTTGTCGCGTGGTTAAGCACCTGTCCTATCTGAATAATAACCAAGATTTTGTGGCATAATTGGGTGCGTTTTGCATCCTGCAATTAAATTCAAAGGATGAACCCTTCTCTAGATATTTCACCTTGATGCCCTCCTAACAGAGAAAAGTTTCCTAGTGCTTTCATGTAGAATAACCTACTTCGTATATTCTCTATTAGCATATGTGCTGCTAATTTTTAAATTTAAGGAGATCATTTTCCATTCTTGCTTATATTGTAGATAAGATGGGGGGATATTTGATGTTCGATAAAAATGTCCGCGAATGATATTTGGTTTCGTTTTCATATATTGAATTCCCTTTACTTAAATGTAACAGGAATAATGAAAATAATTTTTACATTAAATTTACACATTGTAAGTAAAGGCTCAACAATAAATTATTCTTTTGAAACGTTTTAAAATTATTATTACAATAACATATAGATATTATTAAAAAAAAACAGCATGTTAATTTAAAATTTATGTTTCAATATGTAGCAGTACTTGTAGAAACTTGCTGATTTAAAAAAAAATTTATTTTTCCTTTTTATAATCGGTTTCAGTTTATTCTCTGTACGACCCGTGCGAGTTCGATGAACAGTGCACTCATTTGGTGGACCCCCTCTCCATATGCAAGAAAGTGTGCGTCTGCGCCCCCTGGGCGAGGGACCGCAGGGGAAGGTGCTACGCTCTGAGTAAGTAACATTTTTGTACACATTTTTTTCACTAAGAAAAATAACTGCACTTTGATATCTGTTGAAATTTTTCATAATACTCTTGTTATTGAAATAATATTGTCATAATATTTTAACTAGAATCTTTCTCTCCAGATGGCAGCACAAGCATATTAATCTATATAAAGTAATGTCCCTAATTCATAACGAGTGTTTAGGAAGAAAAAAAAAAGAACAATAATCTAATAAAAAGCTTGTGAAGTACGATTATACGATTTAATGTCACTGATTTGCACACATTTGACTTTTGAGCATCCTTCCTTTTTCAATAAGATTATTGTTTTCATCAATTAATGAAAGCTTATTTCTTCCAATGATACCTTCTTTATTTTAACAAGGCATCACATTTCCACGAGTAGTTAAAAGTCTCGGACTAAATGGATAAACTAAACATAAAAAGGCTACTTTTGAATAAAACAATACGTTTATAAGGTTCACACATTTTGAAAACTATTAACAATCATTTCTTGTATTAGAAAAAATGTCCCAAGTTTTTTGCTTCACAGTCTTCAGCTCAATCTATTGGTTGAGATGTCCAACAACACTCTTTAATAATCTTAGATTATATTCAATTATTTTCTTACAATTTTTTTTATTTTTTAAATCAGTAATCCAACTGAAAATCATCCAAAATGGCTGCTGTATCAAATGCTACCATCTTAAGCACAAGCCATAAACACTTTATTTTGACTTAATTAATGGAGTAAATTTCTAGGCTGGCCGGCTCAATGGTAATGTGCGCAGTTAGCAAAAGAGAGGGTTCAGATGAGTCCATTGCAGTCACTGCCTACAGGAATAAGGAGACTCGATGGCGACTTTGACAACCTTATATATAAAACTGTCTAGTATTCATAGTCAAACTGTCTAGTGGGAGGTGTCCGAGTTTTCCCCCAATATAATAAGCAAATGGGATCTGTTACCCTTAAAAGACATCCCGGAAAGCAATGTCTTTACTCTCATCTCAGTCGGTGGGCTTTTGTGGCTGATGTTTGGGGTAAAAAAGGGAATAGGTTATTATAAAAAATGTTGGAAGATTTTCTGGGGTTGAATAAAGAAAATTTTATTAATTGAATTTTTTTTCCTAGAAGCTATTCATTTACATTTTTTGTTCATTATAATTTGAAGTTTTGTTATTTATCTATTTTCTTAAAAAATATTACTACACATTCAAAAAAAAAAAAAAAAAAAAAAAAAAAAAAAATCAAATTTATGTTATGTGAAAGAAATTTACTTAAAAGATTTGAAATGTTTGTGAACTAAAATAAGTTTTAGTTAAATCTCTAGTTTTTTTTTAATCTCCATGTTGTATGGTCCTAGTATTGTTCTATGTTACAATGACTTGTATTACAATTGCCTAATCAATCGTTCGTTTTTGCAGGCGAGCTGAACAACAGCCGGAGCCAGGAGATGTACCGAGTGGGTCTGATAGCCGTCACCTGCATCATCATCCTCATCGTGGCCGTCTCTCTCTGGGTCACGCTCAAAAGGTGAGCCCATCCCTCTAATGTTGTCCTTTGTCCAACTTATTCAGGCTTCACATTTACGTGGCTCAGCAATCTTATCTTTTTAGATGTGTGATATCAATTACGCAGTCCAGTCCCATTAATGTGACCACCTGTCAGAAGCCAGAATATACACTCTTGTATATTCTGGCTTCAAGTGGAGTGTGGTATTGAGTGGAATTCTTTACTGCAATGTGCCTTTTGAGATGGGTTATTTCACGTTGACGTCCAAAGTAGGTGGTGGTCACATTAATGGGACTGGACTGTGTATATATAAAAGAAATTAACTGTTGATTATTGAGAGAACTTGTTAACAAAACCACGAAACAGAATTTCATTTTCAACACCAGCCTATATTTCCCGGATTGTCCCGATTACAGAAAACAAAACACTTGTAATTTTAGTAAATTTTATTTAAAAAAAAATACCTGCGCAAAATTAAAGTTTTGAAATTTTATATACAACTTGCCGTAACTGAAGCACTACTTCCAATAATTTTTTTCATCTTTAATTTGTTAGCATTTATTAATAGCATTAGTTTACGAAATAGATTAAAAATAAATAGTGCACATTTTTTTTTTTGCCTTATTTTTTAACAATAATTTAACGGACGCCATCTGGTGGTAAATAAAGTTTTTATTTCTTTAATAAAGAGAAAATGAAGCAGAAAAAATCAGCCAGTTTTAAAGTAGATTCTAAAAGCAAACTCTAGTTTTAAAGTAGCAAGTTTAAAATATAAAAAAAGTTTTAATACTAAGGCTTACCAAATTTGAATACTGTGACGGGCAAACAAACAAATTTCAAAATTTATATACAAGTTTGACAACAACAACAAGAAGAAATTTTATTTTTAACTTCACATTTTTTCGAATTCTTCAAACTATAGTGAAATGAGCTGTGAGGAAACAAGTAATTCAAAAAAAAAAAAAAAAAAAAAAAAAATTTAAAGTCAATTCCTACTTTTTTTCACTCTATTGCAAAAAGTCCTTTATAAATAAAGTTGAAATTTTCCTCTTACATCTGGCGCCCTCTATGGGTAGATATATGCAACTTAAATCTAAAAAAAAAACTAAAATTGATTAATTAAATTGAATGACTGAATGACTATTTGCAAAAACCGTATCAACATCCAGTGTCCTCCACTACGAGTTCAAAAAAAACTAATTTGAACGTGAGTGGATGAATGAAAAGTATTTTATTAAAGATTGAAAATTTGAACAAGATATATAGAGGGAGAGGGTGAGCTAATAGAAGGAATTGAGAAAAGACAACCGAATCAAATTGACCACTAAAATGCACGTTATTTTCCACAGGTCGTGCCAAGAACAGAACCTGGACGGCCAGCGGAGGTCCATCACCCAAATTGACCCGGCTGCAGGAAACCGCCTCTCCATCGACCTGTCGTCCGACAAGCCCCCCTCCTACGACGACGTGCTCGTCACCGAAGACCAAGTAAGTGTGGACTCGTTGCTCTTCTAATCTTTACAACACGTTCCATTCACATCTTCCATCCACTTGAAAAATAAATATCCTAAAAAATAGCAGTTTATAAGTTTAACATCTACATTCTGTTTGAGTTAATCTTCTCCCTTTTAAGATATGTATTCATCTGCTACTAGAAAAGCAGATAATTGACAATTTCAGAGTCACAAGTATGCAATATGGGACGGGGCTGCTAAACTGCACCCAAGTACTGCTATAGTAGTTTTGAACAAATATTCCAGCTAGAATATTTGTTCAAAACTACTATTCCAGTGTCATCCACTACAAGTTCAAAAAAAAATGTATTTGAACTCGAGTGGATGAATAAAAAGTATTCTTTGAACGATTGAAAATTTGAACAAGATATATAGAGGGAGAGAGTGAGCTAATAGAAGGAATTGAAAAAGTAAACATCTCCTGTCTCGAAATCTGCCAGTATTCAGACGGCTTTGGCCCACCATGGGACTGTTGCGCCACTGGTGATGAAGATGATGATTATCCTTATTTAAAAATTTATTGCTAATGAATTAGTGATGAAATTACTAATTCCTTTCCTCTCTAATTCTAATTCCAATTATGCCCTCTCTCCGATGATTTTGTAAATGAACACCCACGAAAATATTTTCATTTCAAGAATTAACGGTTCGTTTTTCAGGTGACGTCGCCGCCCAATTTCAAGGACGCCCTCAAAAACTGCATGTCCGCCAAACGGCTGATGCGACAAGTGTCTGCACCCGCCGGACAGTTGCTGCCCCAACCTGTCACGGAGCTGCCAAAGGGCGTCGAAAAAGGATTTCATGAAGGATGAACCTTTCAAAAAAAAAACTACTGCACTTCTTTTTTTGTGAAGAAAAAAAAAACAGGGCTGGACCCACATGCACATTCTTTGTTCATAACATGAGAGAAAAAGAGAAAAAAGACAATTTTTTTCCCCCCTCCTTCAGATTTTATGGACATGAAAAAGAAAGAAAAAACTTTTGAAGTTCCTCTGAAAAACATTTTAGGAGGTTTTGATTTCCATTGAGTTACGATGCACCACTTCAGAAAGGGTGATAATGATGTCACTTTTTTGTTTTCCAAGCACATATCATATATAGACTCGACATGTTGTTTTATTCGTGTGCAAATTACCATCCATTTCATCAGATTTTGTGTACTTCTATCATCCAATAAATTAAAATTGCAAACATCATCATTTGTTACCGTTGTCCTTCATTAATTTGTCACTGAACTTGACGTGTAACTTAGACATCTCTTTTTCGAATTAATTGTGGCTTTAACACAATGGCATTCAACTGGTTGGAGCTCTCCTGGGTGATTTCGAATAATATTATTTATATTTTTAATAGCTAAAATAAAAATAACAATTAATCCTGATACATTAAATTTGAATTCTGGCTCCTCCAAGCACTATGTACACTAAAAAACAATCAACTTTCATTATACTAACAGGAGGAGGCACACTATTGGTTGGGACGAACGTCTTCTATCAGTAAAAAGCACTTGAATGGATCACAAAATGTTCTTCTGCCGTCCCATGACGCAGTATTGAAACATCACACATTGGCGCTCTGGCAAGCTAGTAGTTCAAAGTAGAAACATTAAAGTCTGCGCGATTCCAAACTAGCAATCTCTTATATGGTTATTGTAACCTTAAATTTTAAATATTTATTATTAAAAATTCGCTAACCGATAAGTTAAAATTGTTTCGATTCATTAAACGAATATATATAAATATATATATATATCAGGAAAGAAATCTCATTCAAAAGCAAAAAAACAGATAGCTGTCGAAACAGCATGAAATTTTGAAAAATCCAATAGATGACCCACCTGATATTATATCATCCCATTACCATGAATGTCATTATATGCGATGTAGGTTTTGATTTACATATTTTCTATGTGGGACTTTTTCATGCAATTCCTATTTACGCATGAAAACATTTTTAAATGTGTTGCAAAAAACTATATTCTATAGCTATTTATAAAATTCCAGGATTTTTTTTTTTTTTTTTTTTTTTTTGCGATTTTAAACAAAAACAAAAAGTGCCGTGACCAGGATTCGAACCTGGGTTATTGCGGCCACAACGCAATGTACTAACCACTATACGATCACGGCGACGGAAAGTTTTTGACAAAAAGGGTTGATCCTCCTTAAGATAAGTAAGTGCTCTACTTTCTTTGGGCTAAAATCGAAGGTGTGACTATCAAGCGTAACGCTTCCTTTTCTTTCTTTTATTTATTTATTTATTTGTGAATAATTTCTAATAACACACTGGAAAGTCATATAATAGAATATGTTAATTTTTTTCCCCTACTAAGTGATTGATCACCATAACTTTTAAGATTGCATACTTATTTGAAATGCTTTCTATGATCATGTCATACACTATGTGGAAGAAAGTGACGGGACACGACACTATAACTATATAAACCCATATTTATTAAAATTAATAGGTGGTAGGGCCTCCTTTGGCTGCGATCACAGCTGCAACCCTTCTGGGCATGCTTTCCACTAAATTAGCCATAGTGACAAGAGGAATTTCCTTCCAAATGTTTAACAGGAAGTTCCATAGTTGAGTCTTGCTTTTGGGGAGTGGGGTGCAGGCCCTCAACCGACGGTCCAATTCGTCCCAGAGATGTTCAATTGGGTTAAGATCAGGGCTCTGCGCCGGCCACTCCATGCGTTTAACGTTGTTGTTCACATACCAATCAAGAGTCCTCCTTGCAACATGGCATGTTGCGTTGTCGTCTTGACACCAGCAATCATCCATACCGTACGTTGCCCACAAGATAGGAAGGACCTGATTGTCGAGAATATCACAGTATCTATCGGCATTCATCGCACCATCAACCTTCACCAGTGGGCCAGTCCCTATACCAGGAGAAACAGGCCCATACCATCAAAACTCCTCCACCAAACTTTACAGTTGGGACGACACACTCGGGCAAAATGAATTCTTCTGGTAAACGCCATACCCAAACACGTCCATCGGAACGGAAAAGGGTAAATCGTGACTCGTCACTCCAAAGGACGTGTTTCCAGTCATCCAGAGTCCAAGTACGGTGCTCTTTGGCCTATCGAAGGCGCGCGTTCTTGTTGGTTTTCGTAATCAAAGGCTTATGGGCCGCCGAACATCCAGTGTAACCTAACTTATGGGCCTCGATCCGAAGAGTCTTGGTTGAAACGGCCACACCTGTGGCTTGTCTAAACTCATTAGCGATGTTATCCATGGACGTTTGACGGTTACTTCGAATCTCCCTGCCGAGCACCCGCCGGTCCCTGCTGGTGAGAACAGTAGGTCTTCCACTTCGGGGTTTGTTCTGACAGTGTCCCTCAGTCTTGTAGCGACACACAACACGTGCTACAGTTGATTTTGAGCAGTTACGGAGACGGGATAGCTCCCTAATTGACACTTTGGCAAGATGCAATCCAACCAACACACCTTTCTCGAACTCAGACAACTCTTCCCGTGGCAGCATTTTGACAAAAAACAACTCTAGTCGACTCCACAGAGTATTTATAGGATATGGCTGACACGTGATACCTATTATTGCGCATGTGTCAGCTGTAATGTCGACTTTTCTACTTTTCGAGGGGTGTCCCGTCACTTTCTTCCAGATAGTGTAATTACAAGGCTTGGATTTTGAGAGAGAAAAAAAAATGCACGTGTAGCATACTTTGTATCATATTAGATAATGACATAAGAAATTTTATATTGCAAACATATAATAAAGTAAAATAAATAAATAAATACCATTTTGTTTTGCTATATTCGGACTACATGCCAGTAGGTCGTCTGATATTTTGCAAAAAGTATTTTTTTTTCGTAGGAGTTAGCAAAATCTTTCTGATATATATTAAATAAAGATATAGAAGATTTAATAAGACACAGAAAACTTCTGTATAGCAGCTGTTATACCTACAATAATATTTGCAGGTCTACTCATTTCAATATCAGTATCAATAGGGTCAAAATTCGTAGATGTGTTACACGAATTATGCATCTTTTAAGGAATAAAACAGCCTCAGCCTGCAATCATATGTGTGTATGTAGCCTCAATCAAATCTATCTATTGCAAACTTGTCCATACGAGCTGTGAAAGCATAATTAAAAAAGAAGCTATACAACTTCAATAAAAAAGCGGAACTGCAACATGGAAAAAAACTGCAGAGGTCTTAAAAGAACTTTTATCCTGTAAAAAATCACCCTTGTCAGTGAGTTGTCAACCGGAGTGAGGAATATTTTGCTGCTTCTCTCGATGGATGGATTGACAATAATGTAATTTTCGAAGTCAAATAATGTCCAGCTACATTGTTCATTCCGGAAGAGGCCATTAAGTACAAAAAAAAAAAAAAAAATTTCTAGACAGCTGAAAAATCTGGAAAGATGATGATGTTAAATAAGAAAAAAAATGATTCTTTTTTCCGAAGTCAAGGTCAGCTGCGAAAATGTTTATTTGCTATGTGGAAGAAAAAAGATTTTAAATCAGATAAAAAAATTTTACAACCCGTTTTTTGGAGAAAAAAAATGGAAGGAAAAAGGAATATTTTTAATTTGAATATTTATTGCCTCGGTTAAAAATATTGCATAACTAAAAAAAAAAAAAAAAAAAAAAAAAAAAAAAAAAAAAAAAAAAACCCCACGAAATATAGAAATAGAGCACACAGAAAATCTTCAAATGTATAAAAATCAAGCTTAATATCAATACAATAATAAATGTGATTTGTAAGCTATGGAAATGAGTAAAAAACTTACAAAATTTCCTTTTGTTCATTATTTTAATATTACCCAGATGTAATCCCTCCAGAATGGTCTGTAAATTGGACTCGAACTGGGTTGATTTCACTGGAAAAAAAGTACATGAATTAAGAATATGAATTTGAAATTTAGAACTGAACTGAAAAAATTTCTTTTACCTTTCCATAAAAGACATTGAAATAAAAATACGAACATTTCAAAAATTTTAAAAATCTATTCGATCTTCCAAAAAATTCAACTTCAAAATCATTTATATGAAGAAATTAAAGTAGAATGGATTAACTCGTTTATCCAAGGAATGCTATTTACACTTAGTCACAAAAGTAAGTATGCAACTCATAGCTTAAGTGAAAAAGCTCTAGTTCTCAAATAAATATAAGAAAAATAATATTTTGAAGAGTGTTGTTTATAGCTTCTTATTCAAGTCATAAAGTAATGAAAAATAAACCAAATCATTATATTTTAAAAAACTTTAAGAGTAATTTTGTTAACTACCAGAGAAATTTAAATCACAAAAGTATATATGCACTCTGAATTTTTGACCTTTAAATAGGCTGAATGAAACTTCTCGATTGATTTTTCGTATTTCAGTGATAAGTTTAGAAGTTCTGCTACAAAGCTTGTAAGTTTGAGCTCTAATATTGTAGGTCTGTTTTTCTTCATAGGACATCACCACATACACTCTGCATACTTACTTTTGTGACTAAGTGTATATATTTGTAATTTCTTAATTTCAAAGCAAACAAATAATAATAATATAACCAAAAGAAACGCGGAATTGCTTCGGAAAATAAAAGACAAATTTCCTTTTTAACATCAGCATCTAAACAAGTAATTTTTTTTTTTTTTTTTTTAAATTTGATTTCAGTAAAGCGCAATTTATTGTTGTATAGTTTCAAAAATTGATGTGTTTTTGCAAGAACGTGTTTTTTTTTTTTTTTTTTGTGTATAGATCACAGGTTTTATCTTGCAATCGATACATAACTTGCGTCATGAAGGTACGAATTTCATTTTATTGATACTTGATTTTGTAGGCCTGAAAATATTATTGTAGATAAAACAATTGTCATAAGATACTTTTTCCGAGGTTTATCCAATTTCGTTGACCTTAAAATCATTCGGGTACAATATTAAATAGCTCCTACAATTAAAAAGAAACATAAGTTTTGCAAAATATCACATTCAGTCTACATACTTGAATGTAGACTGAATATAACAAAATAAAATGGTATTTATTGATTTTATAATATATAAATAATATATTATTACAAAATAATAATATATTATTTATATTATTATTTTATTTTATATTTTTTGCTATTATATATATAATAGTAGTAATAAAAATTCAATATCCTTATCAAATGTACCTATATAATAAAACGCCTGTTACACGTGCATTTCTTCCCTCTTTACCATCAAAAGATTGCTAACTGAAATACAATCATAAAAAGCATCCTTCAAATAAGAATATAATCTTTAAACTTATTGTGATTAATAATATAAGAAAAAAGAATATATTCTGTTATATGACATCCCATGCGTTCTTAGAAATTGTATTATAAATAAATAATAAACATAATAAACAAAATGAAGGAAAGGAAACGTCACGCTCGAATGCCACACCTTCGATATTCCAGCTCAAAGAAAGTAGAGCACTTTGTTATCTTACGGGAGATCAACCTTATCTGTGAAGCAACCGTTGGAGCCGTGATCGTATAGTGGTTAGTACATTGCGTTGTGGCCGCAATAACCCAGGTTCGAATCCTGGTCACGGCACTTTTTTTTTTTTTTTTGCTGTTTAAAAAAAGATATTGGATTTTTTTTTTTTTTTTTTTTTTAATTTCAATAATGGATTTCATTTTATCATGATTTTTATTATTATTATTTACGTCATTCATGTTCGATCAAAATAAGTTATATCTGTATATCGTGTCTCTGACACGTTATACGCAAAAGTAAGTATTACCACTAAGTTAGATACGCTGCCATTTTTATGGTTTCAGAGCTAAGGTTCGAAACCTGGCCACGGCATATATATATATATGCCGGTATCTATCTATGTATGTATCTAACTCAGTGGTAGTACTTACTTTTGCGTATATATATATATCTGTAAGCGTCATAAAGAAAGTGAATTCGGCTGCCAGTGATATTTTGAATCGAAATGACAACGTATTTGGCATGAGTTGCACATGAAACCAACTGTAGTGGTCAATGTGCTTGATTGTTTCGATATTTTGAAGGAAAAAATTACTTCCCAGTCATTCAACAGTTGAAAGGCACTGAGTTGAAAGCCCATCCATCATGACAAAATCATACCAAATTGGATGAGAAAAAACCGGCGGAACGTTTTTTTTTTCCCTTGATTGCCATACGGTTTTCCCCTTCTTCAAGTATCTTTAGATCAAATTTGAACTCATTGTGACGAGTGGTTCTTTTTTTAAAAGCATTTTGGAAGTTGGCCTTTATATCCTTTCGTCGAAATTATTCTAACATTTTTTGAGTTAATTTTAATGAAAGTGCTGACTTTGATAAATACTAAGCTTTTAGTGTCTTAAATGATCTTAATATCATGTTCCAGTTGAACTTGAACTTTGTTCAAATACTTTTTTCTCCTTTAAATCTTGATATTTGCGCATCATAAGTAGTACAGCTCTACCTTATTTGTAAATCAAATCCCTCTATGTAAAATATTTATTTTTTTTAAATATCTCAATAGAATGACTTTCAAAATAAGGACTCTTCAAATATCTTTTCTTTGAATTGGAATCAAATAGTTTCAACAATGGAAAAATGAAGACGCCGTTCAATGTTTTTGAATCGGATAGGACGCTGTTTTTACATGGAGTTTTTGTACTGTGCACAGTACTACTGTGTCCAATAAGTAAGACCCATTTTCAATTTAAAATTCCCCGACTTAGGAATTTCAATTTCTTTTTCAAGTTGCTGGCGCTGTCCTTGACATCTGCGGGACATTTCACGTCAAAATATTCATTAGTGTTTGAGTGACGCTTGACTTTGTGAGACGCTAAAACTGATTCCGGCGATTTTTGAAATGCCTGAATTCATTGAGCAAAGAACTTGCATCCAATTTTGTTTGGGGGAACAAATAGAATGTCGCAGAAGGCATCCGGTGAGCATTCCTATATCGGAAAGAAATTTTTACAAATGGCATAAACAGTTCAAAGAAAGCGGAGAACACGTTTGAAGACTAAGAGCCCTGGCATAAGTGCATTGTGTCCGGAGGGCATTACTTTGAAGGCGATGAAATAAATTTGGAAGGAATAAATAAAGAGTTTTTGAAAAAAAAATAACTGGTTTTACTTTTTGGGCACAGTAGTACAATAACAGTGAATCTGTGAGTTTACTTATATTTTACCTTCTGTAAATATTAAATAAAATGAGTTTAAGTGAGTTCGGATGATCTGAAACAATTCACGATGTTCCTGTCACAATGACGGGCGGTCATGCTCGAATGGCACACCTTGACTGCTGTCTAAAAAGTGGATCAGTTGCTTTACTTTTGGGGAAGTGAACCCTTTTTGTCAAAATGCTTTCGTAGCCGTGATCGTATAGTGGTTAGTACATTGCGTTGTGGCCGCAATAACCCAGGTTCGAATCCTGGTCACGACAATGGAATTTTTTTTCTTTCGGAATTTGTAGTGTGTCTGTGTAATTTTTTTTTTTTTAATATTTTATGAATGAGAAATTAAGTTATGTACCTATATTTTAATTTAGAAACAAGTATTTGCAAAAAAGAGTCTATCTTATAGAACAACATGTCTTGCATCTTTGTATCTTTGCTGGAAAAATGTTTTAAAAAGTTTGTAAAGAAAGCAATACATTTTAATAATTCTTCCACTAGAAACGATTTAATTAGAGATATATTTCTTGCCAATTTATTGACAAGAACTTCTTTCGTGTACACTTTTAAAGAGCTAATCAAAAATTAAATTGTAACAGATATTTACTGCAATAGTAAATTTCGACTTAAAAATTAGAATTATAAAATCTATCTATTCTGACATATGATTTGTATTCATTCAATCAAAAAGTTTATTTTAAAAATATGTTTTGAATTTTTTTTTTTTTTTTTTTTAATTATGACACACTCTTATAAGCTTCAAAGCCAACAAAAAAAATAATAAGATATTTATTTTTAAAATAACTTTAAAAAACACTTTAGTGGGAACAAAAGAGTAAAAATAAAATTCAGCGTTTTTATGAATTTGACAACCCAACATAGCAGGCATTTAAAACAAAGCAATGAATAACTGTATTTCTTTCCTTTTCTATTCATAAATTACATAACACACATTTCGACTCTTTCATAAGTAAAGATGCCGGTCTAATTAACCTAAAGTGTGCAAAAAATTACCGTAGAACGACAAACCAAACCATCCATAAGTAACGCCCATACATCCTCTTTCATTATAGATGTCCTTTGACCTACTCGATTATTTAATTCAATATTTTTTTTCTACAGAAATAGTCTAGTAGTATCTTTCTTAAGCATTACAACAGCCTATGGCCAAAACATTTGGAAAGCTCTTAATATGTATTCATCAAACGCTATACATTTCTCTAAGAACTCCCGATTTTAGTCATGAGAGAGACTTTTTTCGAGATGATGATTCATTTGAGCACTAGAGACAGAAAGTCTACAAAATATTTCCGTACCTATCACTACGTCAACGTTGAAAACCTTACAATTTCTCGGCTACAATAGGGCACGTGTTTTTTACAATGGGGTTCGTGCTTTAGAGCATAAAAATTTACACTTATAGGGAAATCTGTTAAAAATTGCTTGACACACTGCATTATTCGCTCATTATGAACAAGTTAGTGATAAAAATAGATGGCAAGGGTAATGTTTTTTTAGCATTTAAATATCCTGTTTAAAAGGGTGAGATTTCTTTCTAACGAAGTGCTTCCACAAAAGATAATCCTAAAATTTTAAGTTCAACGGATGCTGTCCTTTTCCAAGGAAATTTTAGAGTGAATTAAAAATCGTGTTTATGTAGAAAATATTTTACCATTATCTGCAAAAGAATACCACTCGATTGTAGTACACAATTAGACAGGGTTCTTTTCAAATGATTCAAGCTGATAAGTGGTCTTTCTATCAAGTGACATCCCCATATACCACTTCATTCATCATCATCACATCTAATGCAGAATTTTTTTATGACATATAAAGAGTGTCTAAAAAATAAAGAAATATTTTTAAATAAATTCCGAGATCCTCATTTCCATCATTATATTTCTATGATTTAAGTAACAATTTTTTTAAAAATAATATTATTAAATAGTACTTCATTAATATTTCAAACTATACAATGTCTGAGATAATAAACTTAAGTACTTTGTAATTTTAAGTAAGTATTTTATTTTAATGTAATGTGAAAAAATATTTACTGATTAAAACTAAAAAAAATATATATATAAAGCAGAAATTTGAAATACTTATATCATAAAAAAATAATGAAGGATTCTAAAAATACCGAATGAGTTTTAAACAGTACTTGATTAAAGTTACATTTACTTCGGCCACGAGAAGTCAACTTTGACGAATCAGATTAGCGATCAAGAATGATTGACAGAATGAATGAATAATATACTGTTAATCATTCTTGATCGCTAATCTGATTCGACAAAAAAAATTTTATTTCCAATGGCAAGGCAAGTACAAGAAGAATAAAAATAGTAATAATAACAAAAATAACAAGGAGAAAAAAAATATAAAAGAATAAACGTCCAAAAAATGCAAAAATGACCGAAGTCATTGCCTTAAGAGTTCTCTCGCACGCCAGTAAAATGCTGTCTCCGAGTCGCCGTCAAGTACCGCACATCGTTGGAGGTGGTCTCTGTTCATTGGGTCTGTTAAACCACATAGGGGACAGCCAGGGATCGAAAAGATTTTAATGCGATGGAGATGTTCTGCTAGACAGTCATGGCCAGTCAGAAGTCGGAACTGGGCGACAGCATGCCGTCGCGGATTGCTGGGTATTGCTAAAAGATCTTCAGCTCTCCACGCTTTCACTTAATCTCATCTTGAATTTGTAACTTGTGGTTTTTAGTCATTATTTGTTTGATATAAAGTTTTATAGAATGGAGGGACAGTGACGAGGATCTCATTTGAAGTAGTTTTGAGCCTCTTTTTGCTAGACAATCTGCTTGTTCGTTCCCAAAAATGCCACAGTGGCCAGGTATCCACTGAAGTACCACCCGTTTCATTTTTAAAGTCAGTTCCCGCAAATGATTTTGACACTGGGAGATTTCCTCTGATGAAGGTGGCTTGGTGGAACTAATAGCCTTAATTGCGGTTTGTGAATCAGACAAAATAACCTCTCTATTGAATCTATCCCCAAAAATTAGTAAATACTTCAAAGCAATTCGGATAGCCTCCACTTCTCCATCAAAAGATGTTCGATATTTCCCAGCTGAAGGGTAGAAGGAGAACAAGTTCGAAAAGACTCCTGAACCTGCAGTAATAGAGATTTTCATAAAAGGAGCCATCTGTGTATACGTACAGCCATTCAGATTCTGGGTAGCTTGTATCAATAGTATCAAGTGTATAGACCCTCAAAACATCTATAGAGGTGTTCTTCTTATAAAGTTCATCTGAAAGACTTAAATTTGCCTCAATCTGCATATAATCAAATGGATTATAGGGCTTTTCTAACTCCTGAAAAATAGCTGGCAATTTAAGGTTCTGTCTGACATCCAGAACAAACTGAGCAAAACCTTTTTGAGTTTTTAAATTTCTAGTGGTTGTTGTATAATTAATCCAGTAGGGATTTCCAGTTCTAATTAATTTCTCATATAGAATCAGAGCTTTTTCTTTAATGATAGTTTTAATGGGTTTATTATTTGTCAATAACAGCATAACATTAATTGGTGTTGATTTGATGGCCCCAGTAATAAGCCGTAGAGCTTGATTTTGTAACAGTTCTAGTTTTTGCAATACTTGCTCATTTACCGCAATAAGTGGTTCACAGCAGTAAGTAATTAATGGTTGAATAAAAGTTTTATAAGTAACATTTAAAGTTGATCGATCACATCCCCAAAGAGATCCAACAAGGCGCTTTAAAATAGACACTTGTTAGAAAGCGATTTGAAATTGATTCGATGTGTGACTTCCAGTTTAGTTTGTTGTCGAAAGTCACTCCCAACTAATTAAACTTGTTAGAGTGAATCAGAGCAACATCTCTATACTTTAAGTCAGGGATGAGTGTTTGGTGAGCTAAAGAAAAAGTCTGAGTGGCTGTCTTTTCTAAATTTACAGTCATATTATTTTTAATACACCAGTCTGATAATATATCAAGAGATTTGTTAATTTTATTTTCTATCAAAGATTTCGCATTTCGCTTTAGTGCTTGGGTCCAAATGACACGATCATCAGCAAAGAGCAAACAATCTACATCTTTAACAGTCTTTAAAGCAGAAACTAAGTCGTTGATATATAGATTGAAAAAACTACAACTTCCAACTGCACCCTGAGGCAAACCGGTCTGTAGATTGTAACACTTAGATAAGCCATTTCCAAATTTGATCTTGCAAGTACGTTGGTCCGTAAATGACCGTATCCACTTAAACATATTTCCACAAACTCCAGCATTAAGAAGTTTTTGGTGCAATTTCTCTCACCATACCGTGTCATATGCGCTTTTAAAATCAACATACACAGCTGTTAAAGTGTTTCGATTGTCCAAAGCATCCTTTACAATTTGGCTGAGGTAAGTAATCTGGTCTGCTGTAGAACGATTTTTTCGGAAGCCCGCCTGTTCATTGACTATTAGGTTTTTATCTTCCAGATACCAATTTAGCCTATTAAGTATTACTTTCTCCAACGTCTTTCCTAGAATACTGGTGAGAGATATTGGCCGATAACTACTAAGTTGTTTTAGTAGTTATCGGCCAATATTGGGACAAAACTCGGGTCAATTAAAAAAAAAAAAAAAAAAAAAAAAATGGAAAGAAAATCGACTAAACAAACAAACAAAAAACAAGTAATATAAAAAAAAAAAATTTTAAGTCAATTCTTACTTTTTTTTCACTGTATTGCAGAAAGTCCTTTATAAATAATTTTCATTTTTTTAAGTTTATCTGGTGCCATCTATGGGTAGATATATGCAACTTAAATCTAAAAAAAATATTATTAATTAATTTAATTTAATTACTGAATTAATATTTGAAAAAACTGTTATTAACATCCAGTGTTATCCACTACAAGTTCAAAAAAAAAATGTATTTGAACTAGAATGGATGAATAGAAAGTATTTTATGAACGATTGAAAATTTAAACAAGATATATATAGGGAGAGTGTGAACTAATAGAAGGAATTGAAAAAAAAAGACTAAAAATCGGCTTCAACCAAAAGGAAAAAAAAAAAAAAAACCGACTAGCATGGGAATTCCTGATGCTTTCTGCATTTTATAAACTTGTAAATTAAGTCCAACTGCCAAAATAAGTACAATGGAGCACTTGGCTACAGAACTTAAATTAAGCAGATAAATGACAACTTTAAATATATTAAAGTTTAATATTTTTGTCCAATATCAGGGCGAAGTCCCATTAAATTTAAAAATATGAAATACAACAATTTTTATTGCTTTAATTGAATAAAATTAATGAATATAAATTAAAGATATCTGAAAATAGTTCGCAAATTTAATGATAGAAACACTGAATTTCGCCCATTGAACTGATAACTCTAAAATTAAACTGGTGGCCTGATGGCCAATTGGCTAGCGCTCTGGCCTTTGGCACTACAAGCTTAAAGTTCAAATCCTTTCAGTATCATGGATGTTTGTGAATGGTTTGGAATCCATGTTAAACTGTAGGTCCCAATCTAATTAGCCTAAAGTATGCACAAAATGATCGAGAGCGACAAACCAAATCTTCTAAAATTAAACTTTTGCGAACAACTTTTTTTTTTATCTCTAGAGCGAAAAAAGTTTAACTAAAAAAAAAAAAATTATTTTATAGAAATAATCTTTAGTTTTATTTTTCTTATTTTTTCTATTTATTTGATCTACTATTTTTTATCGTTTAGTTACATTTTATTATTACTATTTTTTTAATGGTGACAACAGCCTTTGTTTGTAAACATCTTTATCTATTGATGTTTTCTAATAAAAAGTAGGAAAAACGTATTTTTTACTTTATGATTCTTTTAAATTTATCAAATAGGTTTATTTTTTATTTGCAATTATAAATAATTTTTATTGAACTTTATGCACCCAAAATTATTTTATTCAATTTCACTCTGAATTTATGTTTTACAAAATAAGAAGAAATATACAATACTCTGAAAATCTCTTATTGATTTATTTTCTAAAGTTAAGCGCTCTATGATATCAATTATAACAACAACAACAAAAAAAATTGTTGTCTCTTTCATTTTTTGTGTTACAAAAATATCGTTAATTGTCCTTTTTTCTGTTTTTTTACCAAAATGGTGAAAAAGTATTTTTTTTTTTTTTTTTTTAGTGTGTCTACATTTGTATTTTTTTAAAGATAAAAAAAGGATTTTTTTTATTTCATTTCAATTTTTTTCTAAAAACGTCATTTATCAGATGACAATTTAATCAGTTATGTTAAATTTTTATCATTATCTGCTGTCTTAAATTTTTCATAAAACTAAAAAAAAAGTTCTTAACATAATTATTTATCAACATAACTATTTTAATGTTTAATCACTTAATATAAAATGCTGATAACTTAGACTATATTTTCAGCTTTTTTTTTACATCCATATTCTTATAAATAAAACATTTATGCTAATAAAAAAATAGGTACAAGTTTGAAGTAAAAATTAAACTAAAATATTTGTTTTAATTATAAGAAAATTATATAATCTTGATTATAAATTAATAGAAAATTTACATTTATAGTATTTAATATTGTAAAGGATTTATAAAATACAATTACAGTTCAGATATCATTTGGGTTGAAGAATTTAGTTAAATCGATTTTAGATCGAAATACACAATTATTATTTTAGGTGAACATTATTTGTAGTATGCATTTAAATCAAGTGTTATTGAGTATAATTTAAAAATTTTAATTTCTCATTAAGTTCATTTGTATTTTATAATATTAGTAATATGTGTTTTCTTTAAAAAATGCTGAATTTCTTTACATTTATATTAAATTGAAATGCCTAAGTGTTTATATTATTTGCTTTTTCTGAACATGGACATGTTTTTTTATATGTATGCATAAATATCAAAATCTTTTAGTTATTCAGATGATTATTTATTATTCAGATGATATGAAATAATTTCATTTCTGAAGTCATGATATTAAACTCAAAAACATTATTTTGTTTTATTAATTAAATGAAGATCATTATAAAATGGGAAGTGAAATATTGGCATATTTATTGTTAATTGTTCATTATCATGGAAACCCAATATTTTATTGGTTTCACAATCAAATGGTATTTGTTCATTATTACTAAACCCAACTTCTTGGAAGTAGCATTTTCACATTGACTTATTCAACATTCCTCACTCAAAAAGTGGTTCATTTACATTTTTACAATATTTGTAAACACTTGTGAGTATTTTCATCTTTTTGTTTCATTGAAAAATATTTCAAGAAACATTACAATATCAAATTGACATAATTGAATTTTCAACAAGCATTGTAATATAAATATGTATAGCATAAATAAATAAATATACTAAAAGATTATAAATATTCAAGAAGTGAACTTGAATTGAAATTTAAGATACAATTTGTTTCTGTCTTTTTAATGTAATTTTTTTTTCTGTGGGTGTGGACATTGGTATTTTCTATATTTAACTGAAGTTCATAAAAATCATCAACAAGGAAATTCAGTTATAATAAATAAGTATTGAAATTTTTATAATTGAAATCTTTTTTTATAATTTTTACTTTTATACTATTTTTAGGTTATTTAACTACTTCCCATTATTTGTAGCATGACAACATTTGGATGGAAAAGGAAAATAGGTGGAAATATTCTAAAAGCCACTTCAGAAAAGTTTTCCGCTGCTTCTGAAGTGGAAAACGTCCCCATAAATGATGCTTGGCTACAAAGGTTCAAGCGCAGAAAAAAGAATGATGAAGAAAACAAAAAGATCAGAAGCGCAGAATTGAAAAATGAAGGTGTGAGGTTGGCCCAACTTAACAGGTACTCTATGCCTGAATTCATCAAATTATAATTCCATCAATGGTTTGTATAGCTAAGTGTAAATAACCATGTTGTGTTTCTAACTATTCATAAATTGGTATTTTGGTGTAGTTGTGTTAATTTTTGTGTTAAAATTATTTTAGATTTCATGACGCTATTGCTGAATGGGATAAAGCTCTAAATCTGAATCCGAAAGATGAAAAAACTTTAGAAATGAAAGCACAGGTACGTAAATATAAATTTAATAAATTCCTTTACTTTAATTGATCATTAGATGTGAATGTCATTTTGCAGAAATACCTATCTAATTATTTTATTTTTTTATATTTATTCATTTCACCTTGAAGAAAAAATTTTTTGTATTCTGCTTTCCTCATGACTTTTCTTTTTTAAATCTTATTACCTACATTTTTTTTTATAAATTAATTATACGATTTTATATATTATCCATATGAATCTTACTAATAATAAGGAAGCGCTTAATACATTCACATCTAAATTTTTTTTTTAAATGTTTTCTAATTGTGTTTTTTATCTCAACATAATTAACAGAAAGACAGTTTACTTATTGTCTGGTATAAATATTTGTTTAAATTTATGCACGAATCTCTTGAATTCCTGGTATTATGTTATTATTTTACTCTTAGTGTGATTTATCTTTGAATAGAATAATTATTGTTTATATAACTGTTAAATGAACTTGTTTTCTCACAATGATAAATGTGTTCAGATGTGTAGCTCTGAAATTTTACAGAAGGTTATAAAAACTAAAATTTAAGTTAGTTTATCAATCTTATCATTCGACTGCAATTCTAAATAAAATGTTAAATTTTTATTGTCAGATAAATTGACTCTCATATTATTAATCCATACATTAGTAGAAGACATGCAGTTTTAATATTAGTCAAATCATCAATTTTCTATTTCACTTATATAAGAAGGGCAGAATTGCTTTCAGCAAGAATTGGTCCGCATTTTAGTTGTACATGGAAGAAATATAATTATTAAAAACGTCCAGTGAAGTTATTTTCAAAACTAAAATTAATGTATTTATAAATATTTTGCTTTAAATCACATTTAAATGATAAATTTTTAATATTTTATCTAAAAAAAATTGATTATGAAATGAATTTTCAATATTTAAAAGCTATTATGTTAAAAAATTTTATTTGTTTCATATAAACATTTATTTGACAATAACTAGTTGCATATTAGCTAAGAAAAAATCAGCTTTTTTTGTAATTAAAAAAAAAATTTTTTCAGTAGATCATAGTTTGCAATGAAAGCAATAATAATAAAAATTTCCTTTTCATATTTTTTATTCAGTCATCTTAATATATATTTTGAAATAGGAAATAGTTGTTGATAAATCAGTTCAAAACACTTGATTTTTTTTTATATAGTTTTGAATATTATTTATTTTCAATTATTTTTCTAGCTGCTTTTTTATGTCATTTTTCTGTGGGCAAATTTATTTTTTTAAATGAATTTTTTTCAGGCACTTTTACAACTTAATATTCCATTCCCGGCTGTTCAGGCTGCTGAAAGAGCTGTAAAAATAAATCCTACCTGGTGGATTGCATATCAAACGCTGGGACGGTCACAGTTAGGAATGGGAGATTTGAAAATGGTAACCTTTTTTTATTATTAACATGTGAAGTTTTATTATAGATTCAATATGATTATATTTGATAAACAGTTTTTTTAACTATATATATTTTTCTGAAAATATATTAAAGGCAGAATAATTTTTAAAGAAGTTTAATAATGATTTATCTATGCTTATATGGTTTTAAAAAATAATAACCTGACAGAATATAAAGTTATCTGTAAAAGTTACAAGTAATGAAATTGAAATAAGTAATAATAAATCATTAATTACATTTATACAAGTTGATCCTATTTTAAATAAACATACATGTACTTCTACTTTGTAAAAGCTAGTCATGATTATTAACTGAATGAAATGTAACATAATATCTGTTATTAAATCAAAACACAATAGTATTCAAAATAATTAAAACCGCACTTTTTTATCATTAAGGTATAATTGGAAAAGTAAAAAAGGGATTTTAAATACTGTCTGTCAGCTAATAGAATTTTAAGAAAATTTAGTTGAATGTATATTTTAATTCATCATTTTGTTGATTCTATGTTAAAATTTCAATTAACATGAAATTATTGCATTTTAATATTTTTGACACAATATTATTATTAGTTAACAAAAATTTCAAAAGAGTTTGTTTGTTTTTTTGTTGTTGTAAATTAAACAGTTTTATGAGTATTTAAAAATTGCATCTTTTGGGTTTCTCTTCTTTATTAATAATCATTTTGTCTTAAAATTTTATATGCAAAAATAGTAAATAAATAAAAGTTAATTTTAAATTTAAGGATGATTCAGATAAAAAGAATTGAAATAAAAAGAATAGAAATAAAAATAGATTGATAAAGAATTGAAATAAAACTTTTCCTACGTTGAATGCATTATAATACATTTCTTTCCCTTATAAATATATGAATATATTACTCTAGCAATAAAGAGTAAAATAATTATTAAGTCTTAGCTAATAATAAATTTTTATTGAATTATTTGAAAACCCAAACTAATTTAACTCTATGTGCATTTATGAAAATAGTAATTAATAAAAAAAAATTGTATACTTTATTTGTATATTATATATTTTTTATTATTATTAAAATTTCTGTGTACTTATAAACTGAAATATATATATTTTTTTTTGGCAATACGTAATTTCCTAAGCTTTTTTCAGTGACAACTTGATTTTTCGTTCTATATTTAAAATATGTATATAAATTTACTTAATTCTAAAAACATTTTCAAGACTATTGTGTTATAAGAAAATTTTTACAATTCTTAAACTTGTTTGTGGATTTTTCCAGTTTTTACTTTTTATTAGAATAAAGGAATGCCATATTATATAAGGTTATCTTTATTCTCTTTTAATAAATTTTTTTATAGAATAATTATTACTAAACTCATTTTGTGTATTATTTGTACAGAATGAAACTTATATGCATTTAAAAGATGGAACTTTTATAATGGCAATATTGCTATATTTGTGTGACAATGCAACCAAATAATTGAAAGATGCAATATATTAGTTAGATATACTTTTTTCAGAACATACAATTTCTGCATTTTCACATCATATGCATGCATAGTAATATGTGTAAAAAGGATTCTTGTTAGTCACAATCTGTTATAACATTGTCATGATGTTAACAAAACCAAATACATAGAGTGCACACAAGAAAATAGTAGTATCATATGCATTTTCAAAATATTATTTAGAAATATAAAATAATAATAAGAAAAAAATATTTCTAAAAATTCATCAATTAATTGGACACTTTATCTGAACTATTAACAAAATGGGCAAGATTAAAATAATCATGTAAATCTACATCAATCGTAATACGTGTACATAATATTGATGACTACTTCAATGGACATTAAAACTTCAAAAATATCTGTTTTACACCCATAATAAAAAAAATTGTTACTATTCGATAGTTATAATACAAATCTCATATTCTCATTATATCTGAATATAATTTTTAAATTTCATTAATAAAAACTAATACTGCTGTACTTTTTGTTAATTTTTTCCTTTTTTCCCTCCTCATTAAAGGCAAAAATTAGCTTTTCAAAGGCAATTCATCTGAATCCTATTGAAAGGGAATTGTGGGATGATGATTTAAAATGGACTTTGAGTCTACTTGAAGAAAAATCAAAATTAGATGCTGAAAATGAAAATACTTCAGATCAAGACTCTGAAATAAAAAATGCTTAATACTCAATGTGCTTTTAATTTTAATTTTTTTTATTTCAATCCAAAGTATAATGTTTAATAATATTAAATGTTTCTTGTACATTTTATTGATACAGTAGAAAATATCTTTGTTTCAGTGTTATTGTTTTCTTTTTATTTCTTTTTTGGGACTTAGCACTTAAAATCATATCTTAATGGTAGGGTCCCAAATTTGGATGTAATAAATTGGTTTCATGCTTGTATATATGTAAAATTTATTTAATTATACATATAACCATATCCTGCTAATATAAAATAAACAATGATTCATTTTTGTTTTAGTAGTTCAGTAATAATTCTGTAAAATTCAAATAATTTTTTTCATTTTATATTTTGTCACGATTTTTAATAATTGAAGCTAGGAGAAACAGGAGGATTTGTATAAAAACATCATGCTGACTTCACTTATAGTTTTTTAGATATGATTGCATTTTACCAATAAATTTCTATGAATGCATTCAATAGATTGATTGTTTTATTTTTAAAAAAAAAGATAATAAACTATGACATTAAAATTTTTATCATGTGTGAACATGGTGCTGTCCTGGTTAGGAGTTCGTGGTTCAATCCAAAAAGTGCAGCAAGCAAATAAAACCCCATTCCAAATTTGCAAATTTTGGTCGGAAAAATGGTAGTTTGGGCCCCTTAACTCTTGATATGATTCATGAATAACGTTAATCCTCAGGAATTTTCTGGAGAATTTGGCTTTTGATTGAAGTGTTTTGTAGTATGGTTTTGAACCACTTTTCATGTTTGTGTTGGGATTTTAAACATTTGTATATCCAATGGCTATAAGTACTCGTAGTGCTTTGATCAATTTCTTCTTTTTGAAGTTTCATATTTATCACTTTTGGCATTTTTCCATGCCTATTGAGCTGTATAATGCTTCTTATTGTATTTGGAGTACTTCATTCTTCATTTATGCCTAGAATTTTCAAACTTTGATATATTCTCTTGGCTATATAATGTGATAGTGATTCTTGTAAAATTTGGAATACTTCATTCTTCATTTTATGCCTTGAATATTCAAACTTTGATGTATTCTTTTGAATATTGATGTTATAGTGTTTCTTGTAGAATTAGGAATACTTCATTCTTCATTTATGCGTACAATTTTCAAACTTTGATATATTCTCTTAGGTAAAGTATGTGATTATATTTCTTGTAGAATTTGGAATACTTCATTCTTCATTTACGACTACATTTATCTTACATTTGTACATTCTCTTAGAGATTTTTGAACAATTCATTCTTTATGAAGTACTTGATCTATTCAACATTGCTATATTCATGTGGCTATTGAATTTGGTCATTCCTGTAGTATCCCAATCAATTGCTTCCTATATCTCGCGCATTATTAAACATTGTCATATTCCTGAGTCCGTTCCATCCTGAGTTCCATCCGTTCTCGAATGTTCCCACATGATAAGTTGAAATTTGCAGAGCATATTTCAGTTATTATTTTTTTGATTGATATTTAATTGAAATACTGTTTAATAAAATTTTGAAATAAACCTAAATATTACTTTATAAAACATCTAATAAGAATTCAAAATAAAATTTCTAAAAAAATATGCAATATGCTTAAAAGTAAATAAGGAATAAATCTTTGATCCATTCCTTTTTTTTTTATTAATATATTAATTTATTTTTTTACTTTTGTACGACCCTACATCTTTTCTGATTTTTTAAGTTTAATTCAAACATTATTTTTTAAAAATTTGATATGTGTTATGAAAACAGATCAATTCATGTACACTTAATAAATGTTAAAAAATATAACATAACTTATTGTCTTATAAATTAATTATTAATGTTAAAAAATTCAATTATGATATTGTAGTTGTATTTAAACATCAGCACTTTTGATTTCAAATCATTCACTGTTTTCTGTAGTATAAACTGGAAATTATGTAGCATATTCAGCAGTATCCCAGGTGATCCATTGACAGACATGCAACGTCCACATTGTGTTTTTATAATTTGGAATGAACATTCTTAGCAGTGGCATCTGGGGAATTCATATCTCCTGGATGTTCAATGAAAGAACATTCTGACCTACAATTATTTTGCACCCTTGTCTGGCATTAAAATAGAAGCTTTTGATTGAGCATTGCTTGTTAGTTTTGAACCAGGTTTCAGGAGTGATTGTGTTCCGAAAATTTTGAAATTTTTCGAAAATATTTATTTTTTCATCTTAAAGATTTTTTTTTCCTACATCAAACTGTGTAGAGATATCCGCCATAAGAACTCTAGCAGCCCAATAAAATTTAGCCTTGGCAAAGTTGTCAGAATTAAAAGTCATAAAATCAAGTGCAGTGCATGTTGTCAAATGTAAATAGTTCATGGCTTCACCTAACGAGCACAGAGGACAGTCATCATTCCATCTTAAAGATAAACATGTTTAAAATATATATGAATAATATATAAAATAATATGAATATATTAATCCTGTCTTAGATTATATATAAGATCAGTTTTCATATTAAATTTAAGATTGGCTTTTTGGACAAATTTTGCTTGGATATCCAAGCAATATAAATTACAATGTTAAAATGAAGAATGGAAACTCATTTTGCATTTTTTCAACTAATAATTTTTTTCCATATAAAACGCAAATTATTTTATCATTAGCAATAAAGAAAAATGTCAAATTAAAATATTTTTCTGCAATATTTTTATTAAGAACAAAAAAGAAAGAAAAAAAATCAACTTATCTCTTCCAGAAAATAATAACTCATAACTTTTTATTCGAAATTTTCAGATTTATCCCTTGAAACCTAAAAAGTTCAAATATTATGCCAATCCAAATGCTAAATTGGATTAAGAACTGAATTTTAAGGTTTTGTTTACTACCCAATAAAAATTTTAATTTATAAAACACAGTATTGTGTAATTTATGTACAATTTGTTTACATTGATTTATATACGCCATATTTTTAAAAAAATGGAAAAAACTTTAAAAATAAATGTCTTTTAACTAGCAACCAAAAACAAAACAATTTCAACCGAACATTGCAAATAAAAGGAAGAGATTTGGAAAAATTTCGCTTTAAATTTACAGGATATACTTTTCCAAGTACCGTGAGTCTTGCTTAATAATGTGTTTGATAATAATAATTACTAGATAACTATCAGAACATGTTAGATATTATCCAAGGTTACATATTTTTAACCTTGCAAAGAATAGAATGAGCAGTAGCAGTAGCCGGCTGCTTCCGTTGTTGATGGCAGACCTGATAGCCCACCGATTCCGAAGCTCTGTTCCATGTCTGCCTTCCGTGGAATGCATCCTTCCGCTTTTCTGTGAAATTCCAGCTTCCGCTGTTTATTTAATCAATACCTAATTGGAAAATGTGTAACACAGAAAATTAAGAAACTCGCGTTCCTATTAAAGAAACTTTATCTAGTTTTTACGAAAACTTCACCTTGTGATTTTATCGACATCGTTTTCGAAATAGAATGCACGGTTTGTCTACGTCTTGGATCTCCAAACTACGGTCTGCCGGTGCCAAAATGGAATTGACCGGTCCTTTTGAAATTCCAACATCAGTTGCAAGGTCTCTAATTGTAAATCGACGGTTTGCAAGCACCCAATCTTTAATTTTTTGAACGTGAGCTTCGTCGGTTGAGGTGGAGGCTCGACCAGAGGGCTCTTCGTCTTCAACGCTTTCTCTGCCTTCTTTGAACTGTTTATACCACTTCTAAACATTTCTTTCCGATATAGGAATGCTCACAGAATGCCTTCTGTAACATTCTCTAGGTTTTCGCAAACAACATTGAATGCAAGTTCTTTGCTCAATTCATTCAGACATTTCAAAAATTGCCGGAATCTGTTTTAGCGTCTCACAAAGCCAAGCATAACTCAAACACTCATGAATATTTTGACGTCAAATGTCACACAGATGTCAAGGACAGTGCCAGCAATCTAAAACAGGAAAAAAAAATTGAAATTTCATAAGCCTCAGGAATTTTAAATTGAAAATTTGTCTTTACTTTTTGGACACAGTAGTATATTGACTACGTTGTAAAATTTAATATGTAAGTAAATCGTACAAAATAATAATCAGATGTTTTTATGTAATGATCCATTAAGAAACAATAATTGACATAATGAAATTGAACATTTTAACTAATGATATGAGATTTGTGCTAACAATAAGTGACGCACAAAAGTAATTTACATAATGAAATTAAGCATAGTAATTATGATTCCACTGACAATTTTTTGTAGTTGTGGATCAAGTTCACTGGTTGGAATTATCAACAGGAACTTCAAATGCTCATCAGATAACTTGGATCTGTAAATATGTTTTAAATATTTCACTTTAGAGAATGTTTTTTTTTCACACACATGAGTGGAAAAAAAGCCATGATCAAACCCCCGAGCCTTAAATACCTCAATCGCCGGCTCCAAAACGAAAATTTGCCCATAATTCAAAACTACAGTCTGTTGGAATGATGAGCTGGCTAGGTCTTGGCCCTTGGTGCGGGGCCTTTAGGCAAAGACCCTCGTTATGGGAAATTGGTTAATTTTCCAAATCACTTTCTTTCATTATAATTCTACTTAGATTGTAATTTTCCAATACAATAAATAATAATTGTTATTCATTACACTTTAAAAAATTTTTATAAAAACTTTTCTTCAACTTTGAATGTAAAAGTAATTCGAAGCATGATATATTAATTTAATAAGTGTTTAAGTATTCAGTACAATTTTTGTATTAATCAAGCGTAAAAGTGATTCAATTAGTGTTTTTCATGTATTGTTTCTTATTTGTTAGCTTATTTTAATCCAAACAGGCTGATGCATTTTAAATGTATTACCCAACAGCCATCGCATCTATTTCATCGAGACCAATTTTAAAAATGAAATATATTTTTAGCGATAAATGTATATATATATATATATATATATATAAGTAAATAGGGATCTTGCATCCAACCTGTCAGCTTGTAGTCTCCAATAAAATAGAAAACACCGAATAAAATATTTGTTCTAATATTTAGATGTTTGCTTTCTTTATCAAATTAAAGCACGATCAATTTAATCTTTCTTAAAAATAAAAATAAAAAATCATCATATTATTTTTAAAATTAAAAGTGACATAAAAAAAAAAAAAAAAAAAAAAAAGGTTCGCTAGAAAAGCAAGCATACCTGTCATACAGAAATCACTATTTCTCCCATTGCATTTTTTTTTTTATCTCCTGCAAAACAAATTTAATTATTTTTTAACTGTCTATAAAAATGCTTTTTCATGCACAGTTTTGCAAAAGTCGCAGGACAACTCGCATCCTAGTGAGGGGTTTTCCAGTAACGCCCTGTTGGCATGAGTGTTACGCAAGGCCTGCCACCGACAACATTAGAGAAGTCAATCCAGCAGGCCATATCCTCATTTCATAGTGATTATAGACGGTCCTTTCCCCAGCCTTCACCTTTTACCTCGCCTATCATTAACCTTCATGTCGAAAGGAGCTGAATCACTGTTATTTTGTAACAGTTTTTAAAACCGGTCAGAACCCAAGCTCCAGATAATCAAAACCGCATAATCCTTTGCCTCCATTTCTTTCAACTATAAAGAAGAATATTTTCAATTCGATTAAAGATATTGGTATTATAGTTATAGGTATTGGATAACTAAATCTTTTGGAAAGGACAATACTATTTATATTCCCTGTCCTTTTTTCAATTCCTTCTATTAGCTCACACTCTCCCTCTATATATCTTGTTCACATTTTCAATCGTTCATAAAGTATTTTTTATTCCTCCACTCTCGTTCAAATACATTTCTTTTGAACTTGTAGTGGAGGTCACTTCATATTAATACAGTTTTTTCAAATATAAATTCATTTATTAAATTTAAATAATTAATTAAAAATTTTTTTAGATTTAACTTGCATGTATCTGCCAATAGATGGCGCCGGATGTAAGAGGAAAATTTCAACTTAAAAAGTAGGAATTGACTTCAATTAACAAAATAATACAAGTAATTGAAATTTTTTTTTTTATATTACTTGTTTTATTTTAATCGTTGCTGTGGTTTTCAAAGGACGGGCACTTTGATCTAAATCAGATGGTTCTTAAATTTATTTACCTTACTAGGATTAATATATATAGATTTAGTAAAATCCAATGGGGGTAATGAACAATTTTTTTTTTTTTTTCTGAAAGCCTCCTTATCAGAAAAACAAATCTATTAGAAATCTATTTTCTTTAAGCGAACAAACAGAAAAGTACAAGAAAAAGTTGTGTTGTTTTATGAATCTACATATTTACCTACGTCTTAAAACATAGTAAACAAAGATATAAATAAGAACTCTTTGAAGGTTTGAAATTATAAAATTATTTACTAAAATGATTATAATAGCATTCGTATTGCATGATGATTAATGAAGGGCACTATGAAAATAAAAATTATGAATATATATATATTTTTTAACAAATTTGTGATAATGCTAATTTCCACTCCTTATGAAGAAGAAAATGCAATTAAAGACATTTGTATGACTCATCCACGATTATTGATTTTTCTGCCAGAGTATATATGTAAATGTTGCCATCTTTGAATCGGCGATGAAAAGTTTTTTTATTGTAAACTAACTTCTCTTCCTTCTTTATGGTTTCAGTGTATAAACTCCGCTAAATGCACTTTCTATCAATATAATGCAGTAGACTTGACAGTGCATTTCTGTTGCATGCAAAATTTGCAGCATTATTAATAATAATGCTGTGAATAAATATATTCACATGTATATTATATGTATTTATATACAGTAGAACCTCTATAAGTCGAAAATCTCCAAAACTCGAAAAATTTTTTGTTCCCTTCCCTTCAAGCCCCAAACCACAAGCCATTTTGGTATATATTTTGCCTCTGTAACTCAGGGGGAAAAAAAAAAAAAAAAATTGGACCTCTGTATTTTGAACATTAGCAATGTTTGATTTTACAACCATTACAACTTGATCATTTGAAATTATTTTGATTTTTTATTGCAGTGCATAATATAACTTTTACGTTGCAAATAAACATGTTTATTACCTCTGTAACTTAAATTTTTATTTATTTTACCTCTCTAACTCTAAATAAGTTAGAAAGAATCTAAACCTCTACAAGTGGAATATTTCCTTGCAAAATCCGCGTAAGTCGAAAACTCTATAACTCGAATTATTTGGCGTCTCCCTTGAAGTTCGACTTACAGAGGTTCTACTGTATATATATATATATATATATATATATATATATATATATATATATATATATATATATTGTTATACAGGGCACAGTGTATAAATTTATTCTGGTCGACTCAGAAATAAAATGGAATCTATCACTTTAAAAAAGTTGGAGAGAGAGAAAAAAAACGATTTTAAATTAAATTTATTAGAACAAAATTTATTCGAAATTTTGTTCTTTATTTTATTATTATTTAAATTTTTCTTCAAAAATGATAAAACATCTGAAAGAAATTAATAATTATCTTTAACTCTATATATATATCTATGCACATTTTATTTTCTATATACACATTTCTTAATTTATAATAAATAATTTCAAAATATAAAAAATCGAAGCAAACAAACAAACACAATCCCGGAACCAGTACTCTGAAAAGTATTATGAGGAAAAATGATTTTCTGTTTACGTCTCAAAATATCTCCCAGAGATTTTCAAGGATGTATTTAACATTTAGCAACGACACAAGGGAACTTTGTTTCTCAATGTCAAAATGTTTCTTTTTTTGAAAAAATTATTAACGATTTCCTGATACTATATGTTAATCACAATAGTTAGAAAAACTAAACGCTGCTACTCTCACGAAACCGTTGTAAATGTGACCTTGGCGGTAAAACTGGTTTCGGAGAATTATAAAAGCAAAATCGATTTAAAAAAAAAAAGTTCTGTTTTGTTGTAGTTCCGCGTACATATGGCTGATTCTTCCCCCTGAAAGTATTTGAAGGCACATAATATTCTAACGTCTAGAAGAGGAGTTTGGTTTTGCAGTACCTGTACATTATTCTCGGAATTAGTTTTGTTGATACAGGTGTAGAGGTTGTGTGCTAGATAAATGCAAGTTGCTACATGAATTATTCTTTGATTTTTGCAGGGCCATCTTATGAACACAGGGTGTAAAATAATGGCTGCTGAATTTATTTGCCCTACCCTCCATTTGCTCCTCATTAGCACGCCCTTCTCCAAGGAAATCTATTTTATTTAACAGAATAAGCAGAGAAATATAGCAGAAAAATTTTCTTTTGTGTATCTACTTATGTCTTGCAACATAGTAAATAAAGATGGTGTAAATAAGAGAGTTTCAAACTATAGAAGCATTAAATTAAAATAGATTGTAGATCGTAGCAAATAGATTCACTTTATGCAAATAAAATGAAGGTAACAAAGGATAATAATAATAATAAATAAAACTGACATCTGCTCGGCAAATTTCAACTTATCATGTGTGAACATTCGACAACGGATGAATAAACTCAGGAATATACCAATGTTTAATAATGCAAGAGATATAGGAAGCAATGGATTGGAATACTACAAGAATGGCCAAATTCAATAGCCACATGAATATAGCAATGCTAAATAGATCAAGAACTTCATGAAGAATGAATTGTTCAAGAATCTGTAAAAGAATATACAAAAGTAAGATAAATGTCGCCGTAAATGAAGAATGAAGTATTCCCAATTCTACAAGAAACGTTATCACATTCAATACTCAAAAGAATATATCAAAGTTTGAAAATTATAGCCATAAATGAAGTATTGCCAATCTCTGTCTCTCTTTTTAACAAATTTATGATCTCATTAAAGCCACGTTACGCCAAACATAAAGAAGGAAAAAATACAATTAAAAACTTTTGTATTACAATCTACGAGTTACTGTAGGTGTCTGCTTTCGCAGCCAAAATTGTCGATGGCCGTCTCTAAACTATCGATAAATAGTCTTTCTAAAACTTATTTTCCCTTCCTTCTTTTTGATTTCACTGTTCTCCTTATTTTTATTAAACACCCCTCTTCGAATGGACCCAAGGTTTCCATTGCTGCTCACCCGATCGTTCCATTGTCCCCCCCAGGGAGCAGTATCTGCCACTTTGGGAACCAGTGATCTAAACAATGCAATACGAAGGGACTTTTAAGTGCTTATAAGTAAATTAAATATTCTAATTAAAATAATAATTTATTTATTATATTTAAAACTTAATTAATTTATTTATCATATTAAAACTGCAGATGCAACCTGATGCTTAACATATTGAACGTCTAAGGTTCGAATTATGATAAATCAGAATCGGAAGTTCCCGGTTTTATCTCGCTGATGAGCACGATTAAGCCAATAGAAGAAAATCGGCAACCATTCCTTTCACGAGTTCTTTCTTGAGGATTGTAACGTGCCATCTTCTTTATAAATAATCAGAACAATTATTTAAAAAATAATAACAAAATTTTTTTTTTATTTAATTCTATCGACATTCAGACTCGGAGCAAGCATTGCCCAAACTAGTGCTTAACTTTTTCTTCAACAAATTGCCTATAAATTCATAATTTCATGATAATATTTATGGCAACCCTCAACAAGGAAAGAGCACCCGATGTTATAATTTACTACCAAATGCGCCAAATATTATTTATTAATTCCAAATTACGAAGGCACCAAGGTTCAATCGCGAGATGTAAAATTGCAGAAGTAAAAAAGCTGTGCATTTCAATAAATTAGAATTACTGCCATTAATAGCTATCATTACAATTCATCATAATAAATAATATATGTATAAATTTAGTAAGTATTCCAGAGTGCAAGAATTAAAATTTACTTAACTTTATGATATCAGAATTTACAAGTGGATTTATTGTTCTATGCAAATATATTGAAATTTATGTTGCCCTGGCAATCTTGTGTTTATGGATAGAATGTCTGAGATAAATTGATTTTTGCTTCAATTTTTTTGTCCTGTTTCATATTATGATTCTTTCTGTGTTTAAACCATGCAGTTAAACACCTTAAATTCTTTTTTTCCACAGTTTATTATAGAAGTTTTTCATTTAAATGAACATTTATTAAAGATCTACGGTATGTAAAGACCACATATCTCTGATTCAACATTCTTGTTAAAGGGACAAAAGAAAAAAAAAAAAAATAGAATGCGACATACTCGTTTGAGAATAAGAACTGAAATAGAAAATGTTCTTAATAGCATATATTTAAAATAGATAATTAAAAAAAATAACAATTTAGAAACGATATTGCGTCATACTGCGTGAACTTATAAGTAGTTAAAGTTGCAGTTACTTGTGAAAAATACTTTACGCTCTAAATTTCAACAAACAAAATGCTTGCTAATTGCATTTCGCTTGTAACCCAGAAAGTTATACATTAAAGCTCCGAGATTAAAAAAGAATCATTAACACACTGCTTTATCATTTAGATTAATCTATCTTATTACGCTTGATAAAACTGCAGATTAAGACTTAAACTCGTTATTATTATCATTTAGTCACAAAAGTAAACAAACTTAGTAGCTGTGATAAATGCTTATTGATTTCGATACAAACATGGCCAAAATCACTTAATCAGCTGAGCATCAAATTCTCACTCAATTTTCAATATTTCGTAAATGAAATGCACAGTCAGAATATTTTCGAAAATTGCAACTGTAGATAATAACAAAAATAGAAATTAATTATCTACATATTTATAAAATAATTTATTAAGAATGATAATAAAATAACAACCATCAGAGTAGTTTAATGAATATGCATGAAACGAATATATTTATTGAGAAATTAATGATAAACATAAATTAGTCCTAAAAACGTCCAAGTAATTAACCATTTTTTTTAACAAATAGACAATGGTCATTCATTACATAAAATAAAAATACTTGGGGAAAAACCGCAAGAATTATCGTCTTGTTTTTGCAAATGATTCCAAGAAACGCGTAACTTCAAATAGCTATTTCTTAGCCTTGATTTATTTTTGTTAAAGTTTTTGTTAATCGTTAAGAAAGAAGATGGAAAACAAGACACAACGATTAAAAACAGGTATAACCTATCTCTCCTCTACTTCTTTAATTTTATTTTTGCTTCACGAAAGATACTGCAGGCCTACATTGCAAAAATCTCCGGAATCCGTTTTCGCGTCTCGCAAAGCCAAGTGTAACTCAAACACTAATGAATATTTTGGCGTCAAATTTTACACAGATGTCAAGGACTGTACCAGCAACATGAAAAAGCAGAAGAAAAAATTTGAAATTCCGTAAGCTTCGGGAATTTTAAATTGAAAATGGGTCTTACTTTTTGGACGCAGCAGTACGTACAAGAGAGATAACCTTCAAAATCACCTTCAGTGAGTAGAAAGAGGGTTTTTTTTTTATATGACATAAGAATAAAATTGATCAAGTTACGCTATGTTAAAAGAAGTGAAATCACAATATCTTAAAAAAGTTACTATTATTATTACTTTTTATTGTTGTTTCAAAACTAGAGTGGTTGTGCTATCAGCAAGTGGTTCATGAAGACCTGACTTGTTGACCACTTTAAAACAGCTGAAATTTATAGAGGAATAATAAAATAACTACTATTACTAAAATTGCTATTATTATTTTGTTTACTATAGTAACATCACTGCAGAGGATGAATATTGTTTTCTGCTATGATGGCAAGAAGGACGTGTTTCCTAAGATTTTCAGGGATACATAACAATGTTTCTCCGCATTTCATTTAAAGAAATCCCGGAAAACTGACCAAGTGGTCCGAATAACTAATGTGAGAATAATCTGTGACAATCACCATCCACACTACTCTTCTTTCAAAGCAATAACGAGCCAATGGGTGTTAATGAACTGTCGTCCATTCATTCACTAGTTTATACTGCGGGGTGTTCTTAAACCTTTTGACAAAATGAGAAGGTAAGGTGATGAGAAACAATACTCATGGAATTTAGAATTGCATTGCATTATGAGTGTCAAAAACTGTCAAGTTAAATGTCCAAATTGAACTTTCAACAGTGGCAAAATAATAATATTAGTAATAATAATAATAATAATGGTATCATAAGGTACACAATCCCATTTATTTAGACAGAAGGAAAGACACAAAGTAGCGCCCAGGCAGGGCCGGATTTAGATGAAAAGAGGCCCTAGGCCTGACCACTTATGAAACCCTTTCACCTCCCATTCTTAAGTTTGTAAATTACTTATTATGTTTGTTTATGAGTCATATGTGTAGAATTTCTCCTTATTTTTGATTCAGTGTATTAGTGTTTTTAGAATAGCATAATTCTAATTTTGCTAACAATTTGAATGCAGGCCCCTCTTGATCTTGAGGTACTAGGCTGAAGCCTAGTTAGCCTATAGGAAAATCCGGCCCTGTGCCCAGGGTTGCCACCAGAGATCAGTGACATTGTACGCTGAGCCATTCACACCGATTGGTGCACCCTCTCAGAGACTCCTGATGTCGTGTTTGTCATGTCGCTGCTTCAAAGACTCATTTTACAGAATTCATAAGCATGTTGTACACCGATAATTTTATATGTAACGAGAAGAATTTCAGGGGTGAGGGATAGTTATTTTTTAAAATTGCGGTTTTGGAAACCTAAAAATTTTAAACCACCATTTATTACAATTTCATGTCTGTTGGAATCCCCACGGGTCAATCCATTTTTTTAAAGTAGGGACAGTGATCCATGAAACCAGTAAATAATTGTCTTCTTGCACACTTCAAGTACTATCATGGCGTCATGATCATAGCAATATTTATGATATCGTGTATAATTCAAAGGCAGGCTGCTTGTTGGGCGTTTTAAGGCTTTTCTTCCATGCGACACTCAAATACAGAACCCTTCGGTGGGTGAACTCTTGTTCTTGGTATGAATAAGTAGAACACGAAGCCGGCTGATGTTCAATGAAAAAAAAAATGTTCCATACAACTTTTGAACACCCTTTTTAGAACCTAAAAACATTTGATTTCTTATCAGTAAAGAATTTTACATTGTTTATAAAATTTTTATCGTCTATAATTTATTTTATAATCTAATTTTTTTTATTTTTTTTTAGTTGCATTGTAGCAAATGGACAACTTGTTTTGAAATTTGAAATTGCTATTTTAAATGAATAATTTGAGGATAATTGCAGATCATTTACTTTCAATAATTTTTGCAGACGATTATCTTTACAGATAACTGCAGGGGACCAGATTTTCCTATAGGCTAACTAGGCTTCAGCCTAGGGCCTCAAGATCAAGAGGGGCCTACATTCAAATTGTTAGCAAAATTAGAATGACGCTATTCTAAAAACAGTAAACACTGAATTAAAAATAAGGAGAAATTCTACACATATGGCTAATAAACAAGCATAATAAGTAATTTACAAATTTAAAAATGGGAGGTGAAAAGGGACTTTTAAGTGCAATAGCCTAGGGCCTCTTTTCATCTAAATCCGGCCCTGACTGCAGACGATAATTTTGGAGAGATATTCTCATATGAAATAAAAAAAAAATTATATCTGCCAGTAATATTATAAGAGTTCGTTTTAAATTATTTTCTAACGAATTATTTTATTCTGAAATGTGCCTTTTTTTTGTGGTGGCTTGTTCATAAAACACATAAATAGAACATGAAGGCCCATTGATGCACAAAAACAGCAACAACGAAAAAAATTAGTAATTAATAATCATAAGCCTTAATTGCTTTTTTGTACAAAAAACTTTGCTACATAATGAAGTGAAGTGACGTCATTCAATCCAAAAACAAACTTGAATGGAATCATTCTTTTCCCCCAGTGCTGCGAACACTGTTTCGACACACAACGCCATTCTTTCGAGATACCACTGTTTGGCGAGATTTCTAAAACTGACATCTCAGAATGTATTCAAGGCTCCTTAGATTTGATTTCATGCGATTGACTTTATCTACCGCTCAAGTTAATAGAATATTTATTCAATCAAACTGAGAAAATAAATTGTGTTAAGAAAACTATTCAGATTACAAACTACAAGAATTTTCTTCAAGTTAGTTTTCGTTCACTGAATTATCTAATTTTAATTTACAAAAAATATAATTTTATGTCTTATTAGGTTTTATACATGCTTGATTTACAGCACATTTATATCTGTATTGCATAAAAAATACTTGAAGCTGAGATTATCACATGATTTTTTTTTTTTTTTTTTTTTTTTTTTTTTTAACGAATTAGGTTTTAATTTAAATAATAAATATTTAAAAAAAAATTACATCTGCCGTCGTGTGGTATGATTCTGTAACCTCAAAATTATTTAATAATGTTTTTTAAACTGAATTAATAATTGGAAATTTATAGTTCACTTATTCTGAATGGGAATCATACATAATATTTATCGAATCATTAGATTTTGATGCTTGTGCTTATTATTGTTATTATTATTTTTTTCATCTAAGACGACCTGGTTTGAAATTTTGCATTTTCGATGCATCATACGAAAAATCAAAATGAAATTTTCCGTGTGTATGTTGAAAATAGGCAAGATAAATCCGTAGGTTAGAAAGTTCATCAGTTTCGATGAGATGGGGCTGAATTCTCAGATGCAGTCTCACGGATTACTTCTGAATTGAAGTGACTAAATATGGATGTAATGAAGCTAGGTGCTTTTCAATGTTGCCTATGGTGCATTATGGGTAACGTTGAAGTTGCTACTTATCGGCCGTGGTCAAACTGCTCGGTATTCGAAAAAAACAATACTTTCAAGTACGAATGATGATAAATCGGAAAAGACTTAAAGAAAACTATTAATATATTTCTGTTAAATAAAAAAGTTGAATCAATATTAATAAGCCCCCACATGGCAGAAGGGCCCAGGTTTCGAATCCACTGGTGGCGTCCATTTCAGCCGTTGCTCCCAAAACACAACAGACTCGATAATGGTTGTGATACTGTTTGTAAAGCTGTGTTTGTAAGTAATGTTTGTAAGATAATAGAGAGTTTTTGCATACCGTACGTTAGTTACCGTAGGACATCCGTTAGCTTTTTCTCCCTAGCGCGCATGCTGATAGGAACCGTATGTTAGTTACCGTAGGACGTCCGTTAGCTTTTTCTCCCTAGCGCGCATGCTCATAGGAAACATAATTTCCTATGAGCATGCGCGCTAGGCAGAAAAAGCTAACGGACGTCCTACGGTAAATAACGTACGGTACGCAAAAACTCTCTAATGTTTGTCTCCTCTATAGGCAGTGTGCCTGGCAGGAGTTCTTCGGATTTTTTTCCATCCGTCACGCAAATGAACGACAGTTACATCTAAAAGGCAATGTGTTGTTCGTGACATACGTAAGTGAAACACAAGGCTCGCCGATGTTCAATATCAAAATAGAATGCCCGTAATTCTGCATTAATAATTTGTAAGCAAAGCTAAACCCTTTATTTAAGAGGAAAACCTTGCTGCAGTGTATTTTCCTGTTTTCAAAAAAAAAAAAAAAAAAAAAAAGTCGCGTGCTGTGGCATAAGGAAACCTTACGTATTTGAAATTCCTAACAATTTTATTGATCGTTACAATTGTCTCCCAAAAAACTCTGTAAATCCTGCGCATGGAAATTTCAAAAATGTTTAACAAAGAAATACTTCATAATATTACCTGTTTTCCTCGTGGATCGAAAATAAATTTAATCTAATTTATTTTTCATTTACGCGTTTTATTAAGGATTCGTCGCTTAAAAAAAATTAACCCTTAAAACCTATACTGAAAAAAATCAATGGTTAAATTTAACTCACTTTTTAAATTAGTAATTATTAGTATTAAGCGAATAGATCTTAAAATTTGCATCTCAAATATGTACTACTTTTTCGTGCACAGGTTGACAGTATGAAGAGCGGCCCGTTCACCAAGGATGGAGGATATTGCACTACGGTAGGACTTTTAAGAATAATTACCTTGCATTTGCGTGTCGTAAGAAAAAACTCCAACGAGACAGCCTGCTAACGGTGCGATACGCTTATACATGCTCTTTAAACCACAAATCATCATCGTGTCATCTCGTCTCTGAAAACAGTGACTGCAATTAATGTTACCAGCTATATCGATTCTGAGCGCTGTTGTCTGTTATCACTGAGCAGCGAGTTGGACCATATAAGGTATTTCTTGTTTTTTACAATAAAATTGATTATTATAAGGGTTGAATAAAAGTAGTGAAAATACAATCAGCAATTTAACTGTGATTAATATATATTAAGAGAATTTCAATACATTTCTTTAAAAAAATAATATTCTCTTACTAATTGTACATATTATCATGTGGGAGCATGATGTCGTTGTGGTTAAAGGTCCGTGGCGTCTCCAAAAAAAGTGAAGTTATAAAATAAAAAATAAGTAAGAGTATAAGTTATTATTTAAAACGGATTCATTTCCTCGTTCAACACGAAAAACTTTTATTTAAAATAATGTATATTGCTAAATAGCATGAAATATGTGTCTCTAAATATAACGATGGATCAAGTCATGTGCTCTATGGTTTATTTTGAATTGCCTACCTTTCAAAATGTAAGCATATTATTGTTTCAATATCCTCAAAAGTGTCAGGGGATTTATGTTTGAAAAAATTAGTTTAAATCACCTAACAGACTTCTCTATCTAAATTTGGCTAAGCTTTTTGCTTCTTCATAAAGTTTTAGAGTTATGAAATCTTGTTATATTGCTGTCACTATTGAATTAGATAGTTCTTGTCGGGGATTGTACCCTTTAGGGTTCCGATTTCGCCAAGTATCTTTTCTGCGCTCAATGAAATCGCCAAAACCTCAGTATTTTGTAACAACAGCGGCCATTTTGTTTGTTTCGGAAGGGACTTGGCGAAAACCGCAAGGAAAAAACACGAAATAAACAAAACCCTAAAATACAGAATTCCCTTTTTTTTGTAGCATTTTGGCTCATTTGCTTTATAAATTTTGAGGGTAATTGAACATTGGTACACGTGTGTATTCGTTCAGCAAAGTGTGTTCACACACGATAAATTGAAATTCGTAAAATTAATCAGCCCTATAAACCATTAAGTAGTAATTTTTGTTTTTTTTTGTTTTTAATTTCGTTAGAATGTATCGTTATATGTTTGAGGGAAAAAAATTGAATAAAACATTCATTTTTCATAAGTATAAATTTTATTGTTCCTATTTTGTACATTAAGTAGCTTCATTTTGGTCTAAAATTAAACACATCGTAACAAAATTTGCGATTCTATTCTCAATTGAAACAATAATAAAAGTAATTTATGTTTCCAAAAATTAACATTTCTTAAAATGACAAGCGCGCTGTCTAATTTTAACAAATTGTATGTTCTATTACAACGCAAGTGAATCGCGTTTAAAATAACAGGTAAAAATTTAAATTAAAAAAAAAATGGAATTCAAGAGCTATTTCATTAACTGTCTCCAAATTTATATTGACTATGAACACGAAATCAGTATCTATAAATAATGTTTTCATTTCATCCTCAAATGAGATACGGAAACTTAATTTCCAAGGCGCAGTAGAAGGAAACAGCATTACAATCGTTCAAAATGAATAGATTTCCTCCTTCCCCCTCTAACCCTACTCGTTAAAAGACGATACTGTTTCGAGACGATGACGTCACCCCCTCTACAGTACTTTATCTACCGATTCGTACTATCTGTATGTGATGTAACTGTCAAACTGACAGTCATTGTGGGATGTCAAATGGATAAACGATTTCTCAATTCCTATCGGTTTTCGCTTATCATTTATCTGTCATGTCATAAATCAACACGTGGCATTCAATATTCGAACAGATTTTTACAAATGCAATTTTATAAAAGTATATATATTTCACATTTTTAAACAGTGAAACAAATTTACAGATTAAATTTTTTTTTTTTTTTTTTCCTTCTTTCTTCTCAATATAGTGGAATAAAATGAAATTTCGATTTTATTACTATAATTTTTAATTAGTTTTTGCAGAACGTTTTTTTATCGTCCGATATTTTTCTTCCTAGCGCGCATGCTCATAGGAAACATTGTACCTATTGCACATGCATATCTGTAATATTGCACTACTGAGCTATTCCTATGAGCATGCGCACTAGGTAGAAAAAAATATCGGACGATAAAAAAACGTTATGCAAAAACTCTCTAATGACTCAATTCAAAATAAAGTTGACTTATGCTTTTTAAGACATAAACATGTTTCAAAAGAATCAAATTATGTGTAAATATTAGGCAACGGAAAGGAAGGGAAAAAAAGGATTTAACTTGACATTTATTTATTTAAAATGGTTTTTATTAAAAGTCGTTAAGTCATTTATTGTAATTATATACTTTTGAATAATTAAAAGAGCTTATAGATTTAAGTCATAAGCTCTTTTAATAATTTTAATCTTTCTCATTAATTATTTCTGATTGAACTACTTATGATATTTAATTTGCGCATTCGTTGTGTGATATGAGTATTCCTAATAACTACTTAAAATACAATGAAAAGAACAACAACAAAACAAAAAGATATCAAAATATTTTTATCTAATTTTTCACTTTATCACAAGTAATAAATTAGCTATTATCGAATATTCTGATGCATTTTATTTCATTAGATTCTGAAATAAGTATGAATGTAGATTCTAATATAAATTCGTTTGGAAGTTTTCTTACTTTCTTAATGAAGTAACTACTTTCTATACTTTTTTAATGAAAAGGAAAAAATAAAAGCACGCTGGCTCAAAAAAAAAAAAAAAAAAAAAGTTATCATTAATATTCAACAAAAAAATAGAGCATAACTTTAATAATAATTAAACATTTTTCCTGAATATACATTCATATTCTTCTAACAACGATAAGAAATAGCATTTGATGATTATTAAGTATATTTTTATAAATTCTTATATCTTTATTTATTTATTTTTTTTAAATAAAAATACTGCACATCTGATGTGTTGCATCCAACAAAATTTAATTTTCATAAATGGAATAAATATGAAATAAACAAATATTCTCCATCGCAAATGAAAAAGAAAATCCAAAAGTTTTCTAATATACACTCATGTCCATAAAGTAAGGATAATGAAGTTCAGGCAAAGAAAGAGACAGAAGCAAAACGAATTTGACTTATTTGTAAAGTCTATTTATTAAACAAAAGGTAAAGAGCAAAAAAGATGCTATATGTTTGACATAATTAATAAAAATTGCGATTTTTACTCCCTGGAGCCAATTTCAAAAAAGAACCTATTTACAAAAAAAACAGTATAACATGGTTAGTATGATGGTTAATATGGAGTATGTCTCCCGGACGATGCAATACAGGCCTTACAACGCCTAAGCATGCTGAGTATCAAATTATCAATCTGATCTTGGGGAATATTACACCACTCATCAAGCAATGCCCTCCGAAGTTGACAGGTGGGAGGGCTGCAATTCGCCGGCCAAGCATATCCCACACATGCTCTATTGGATTCAAGTCCGGTGAGTATGCTGGCCAATCCATACGGGTGATATCCTCCAATTGAAGGCATTCGTCTACAATGTTTGCACGGTGAGGACGGGCGTTGACATTCATAAACAGAAATTCAGCACCCATGGCGCCCCGAAAGAAACGTACATGTTGTTCCAGAATGACATCCCGGTAGATGTGGCCTGTCATCGTTGCACTCTGAACATGCAAGTCAGTTCTGGAACCAAGAATAATTCCTCCCCAAACGAGCCATCCTGCACCACCGTAACGGTGTCGTTCAATGGTGTTCTCTTGGTGGTAACGGGTACCTGCCGCTGTCCATATGAAAGTCCATCGAGAATCAGACTGCAAAGTAAACCTGGACTCGTCGGAAAACATCACACAAGACCGCTGTTGCGATGTCCACAATGCATGCTCTCTACTCCAGGTTAATCGCAGGCGACAGTGAGTTGCGGTAAGTGGAACATATCTGACAGGCCTACGAGCATATAGACCAATGTGCCCTAAGCGTCTGTACACGGTCTGCCTTGAAACTGTCGTACCGGTAGCTGAAGAGAGCTGACGAGACAGGTCTGATGCTGTGCTCCGTTTGTTTCTTTTGGCAGTAACTGCTAAATACCGGTCCTCATTCGGCGTTGTAACTCGGGGGCGACCTGTGCTGTAACTTCTACTCACATTACCATCATCTTGGAATCGTTGCCAAAGCCTGGAGATGACACTCTGGGCGATTCCAAGTTCCTCTGATACTTCCAGCTGGGTATGTCCACATTCCAGTCGTCCGATAATTCTACCACGTGAAAAAATCATCCAAATGCTTCCTTTGTACCATAACTATGCGGTTATTGCACTGAAAGGCTTTTAAAGCGCTTGTGAATAATTTTACTTCTTTGCCACCATTCCTTATATACCCCTCTCTTACACTCTCGTCATTGTGACGTACTATCCTCGCCATCTGGTGGTTTTCTGTAATTTGCATATTCTTCTTCAAGATGTGTGTGATAATTCTACAGGTGAAATTTTTATTTTAGAGTTCAATTTCTGTGTGATTCTGAATTATCCTTAATTTATGGACATGAGTGTATATTGCCTATGCGATGATGAAAAGAAAAAACATAGGAAAATATTTAGTACTCTTTGTTGTTGTTATCATTATTATTATTACTGTATATCAGTGGGTCTCCTACACCCTCACAGGAAAAGTGACGAAAGGAGAACTTTATAGAGTAAGGAAAAAAAAAACGATAAAACTCACATCAGATTGAATGGCCGTCGATGTGAGACTCTTACATTCTTTAAGTTGCCTTCAATTCGCATATCTTCTGAAAGCAGTGACTGCAATACATGCCACCAAGGGAATCGAACCTGATATTTTTTTTATTATTATTATTTACAGCTCATTTTAAATAATTCCTATTAATTAACATGCGTCAAAATAAATTTTAAACGGTTTTAATTTGCTTTGTGAGGAATTTCAACTCATCATTTAAACCATTATTTTGCATATATTTATTTCTTCTCTGCTTACACATTCCTGCATTAGAAGCCCACCCAAGAATCCACAAATCAGTGCCTTTCTTCCTCCCCCCCTGGGGGGAAGACTATTGTAGATAAAGAAACCCAGACCAGACTGCAAACAGGTGATATTACTGCCAAACAAAATGGATCGGAATGTTTTTTCCGATAACTCGGTGCCTCACGTTTTACGATTCGTATCTTTTCGAAGAAGTTTTGTTTGTGGCGGCCATTTTTAATGCATAACATATTGCATAGTAATGGATCCATAAATGTCTACAAACAAAAGGATGTCATCTAAGAGTAGTCTAAGATGAAGGGTAAAAATATGTACACACAAAGAAAGAATGCTCTAAGTTGAATTTGTTGAATGTCTCCTGTGTTTTTCATGCCCATTTTTGCCCCCTCCAATTTATAGCTCTTCAAATTGTATGTTTTCATTTTATCGGCAATTAATGTAAAATTTTTAATAATTTCAAAGCCAACTTTTAATTAGTAAAGATCCTCATTCTGTATTAAAATATTATACATATTCTGTTGAATATTTTTAATTTACCAGGTATGTACAACACCAAAGTAATTGTAAGTTTTTTTCAGAAACTCTTTGTTTCTTTTCTATATAGTGTAAAACAAAATTTACATACATAAAAATTTACAATCTTCTTTGCAAAATTTACGTATATTCTTTCAGTGCTGAAAAAGTGAATTGTTTATGAATAATACTTTTAGTCAAGGTACTTCGGTACAAATCTGTTGCATAAAATGTGAAACTAGAACCACCAAATAACCATGGGATTGTTGCTATTTATTTATGTGTTAATGCAACAGGAACAAACATTTAAAGAATCAAAATGTTTATGATGAAAAATATATTTTGATATGGATATGTGTGCTAATGAAACATATTCGTACATCCAAGATATCAACTATTAATAACGGCGATATTATTTACTGATTTGAAAGTTTGTTACTGGGAACCCGAAAATTTTTTAGAAAATTCGAAGCCCCCAAGATTGGGGGCCTCGAATTTATGCTCCGAACAGTCCACGGATGGAAATGGGGTAATGATGCTTTCTAAAAAGACTTAAAAAGAAAGTTAAAAAAAAAACACACAGGAAAAAAGATATGCTGCATATCCGACATCTTAGTGGTAAGTGACTTCAGGTCAAAATACATGGCGTTGGAAAGCAATAACAAATCAAATAGTATTAAAATAAATGTGCAAAATAGTTTTCCATAAGAAACTATAAAATTAATTGTAAAGAAATAAGAACAAAAATTAGCATTTCCAGAATAAACAAATAAAACCCTAATTATTAAAAATAGAAACAATGTAATTTATTATAATTTTAACTATCTCCAATAATCATCACCATCATTACTGGCACAACAGCCCCATTGTGGGGCAAGGTCATCTGCCTACTGGCAGATTACGAGATGTTTTTCTTTTTACGAGGTAGGGTTGTCAGCCTTACGCCCAATGCTCAACATCCATATTAGACCTGGAGCTACGGTTTAAAGTGGATTCCGAACCACTTCAAACATCCATGGCACCGCCGGGATTCGAACCCGAAATCTGTAGCACCTAGCGCCAGAGCGCTTGGCTATCAGGCCCCACATTCAATAATAAGAAGTTAAAAAATGAGTATCATGTAATAATTGTGTATATATTTTTCGAAATCAACGGATAGAAAAACAACATTATAATTTGAGTTGATGTAACTATTAATTAATTTAGTGATACTTAAAATTTTATCTTTGCACTTGAGAGAAGAAAACCATTGAATTAATTGCTATTTTACATTCATGCTCCTAAATTAAGATTAACATTTATCGTTAAATTAGGTAAAAAAAAAAAATAAATAAATAAAGTATATGTTTGTTAAGAAAAAAAATTACAAATCCCCATGAAACTTTTAAATATAAAAAAAATTTAGTATCAATTAAATTATTATTATTATTATTATTGTTTAATCTTTACATATATGTCGGGAAGTTCTTATTTCGGAAATTAATTTCAAAATCGGAGAATAATTTTGAAAATAAAAGTAAAACATTAACTGAATTTATTTCATGTAACAAGAAATCAAAGTAATCATTTCCGTTTATAAGTTTATTTAGTATTTTATCCCCACAATCGACATTTAGCTAATTTGCAGTGTTAAAATTTTCTTCCTCAAGATGTTCTGAAGTTGACACTTCTACACCGGTATCGTGACGTAGAAAAATTCTGCTTCCTGATTGGCGGAGAGAGTCTTTCGAAATCTCCATGTGGTCCAGTTCTACTACCGGCGTGGAACGAGAAAGGTGATTAGTGCTGTTGTGTCTGACCAGTTGACCAGTACAGGCTCTTGAAGTACCCTACACGACCAATCCTAGGACACTGCTGCGTACTTTCTGTTTGTCTACAGTTTAGTTTTCATCTTTGAATTAAATTTTAGCAAAGAATCGAAGATGGGCGTAAAAACCATGCAAGATTTAAAAGACATTGCCAATAAATTGCGTATCAATAGCATAAAGGCAACAAACGCTAGCAATTCTGGGTAAGTGATATTTTCTTATTTTTATATAATAATAAAGAGAGGCGATCCTTTAATTTAACTTACGGTTTTATTTTTAAAATTTATCCGCTTTATTTAATAACTGTATTATTTGAAAAATAAATTTAATTCAACCATTTCTGTTGTTCGACATAACATTTCGCAAATTACTTTTTAATTATATACCCGATAAGAGTGATTATGTTGTAATTTAAATTTTCATCTTTCTACCTATCTGATTTTTGTATCTTCGTTAGTTAGTAAATTTTTTTTGTAATTATGTAAGTATTTAATTTCTTTGGCAAAACTAACTTGTAAGTGATTTAAAAAAGAATGGAGAACTTATAATCAATATTGTATTGTCATAGGAAATAATACTTAATTTACGAAGTTTAAATCAATGTATTTAATCGTAGAATGTTAAATTTCTTGTGAAAGGAGAGTTTAAAGATATGACCTTGAATTTTCCTTCATTGAATTTTGCATTTATTTTTTCAATAACATTATCTTTTAGAATAAAAATAAAAAAAATTTTATGAAGTTAACGAATCTAAATTATGCCAAACTTAAACATTTTCTAATGTGGAAAAAAAGAACTAAAACGTTTTAAATATCGGGCACTTGAATGAATTGAAGTTTCATTTTGCAAGTCCTATAATATTTTTCCTGTTATTAGTTCATTAAATTAACCTTCCTTGTATTATGACATTTTGCTTTTATTTATAACTTGCCATTTTATAGAAGAGGGGGAATGTAAAGTTTTAACTTGGCACTTTTATTTTCATTTTTAAATTTTTTATTTGTACTATTTTAATTTCATATTTTATATACTTTTAATTAAGAATAAATGGACTGATGGGGAATAGCATAGATGTAAGAATCTTGTACTTAAAATGTAATCATTATTTTCCAGTCATCCAACATCATGTTGCTCCATGGCAGAAATAATGTCTGTTCTCTTCTTCAACACAATGAAACTCAAAATATCTGATCCCAGAGATCCATCAAGTGACAGATTTATACTATCTAAGGTAAGAGCAGTACTCTTTCATGTTGCAAATTATATATATAATGGCATAAAAAGTTTTTTTTTCCCATATTGTCTATTTAATAATTAAAAAATTAACAAAAATACCATAATTTTGTATGGTACGGTACAAGCTTATATATACTGTGTACTGATTTAAACTATGGAAGTAATCTTTAATCCTAATAACAGATGTTTCCTTGACTGATAAGCAATCAGAAAATTACTTGTAAAACAAGCTGCTTCATTAACAACCAATCGCATGAAAATGTTGGATTTAAAAAAAATTGTTACACTTCAATAATTGTAGCAAGCATTATGAATTCTTTAGGTTGATTATTTTAAAATTCTGCTATTCAACTATTCCTAATGTGACACAAATTTAATGTAAACTTACCATCATATAGAAAAAAAACGGAAGGGGCTTTATCAAATTACTTCCTCAATTAATGGGTAAAAAATTAAAATAATGACAACTTAAATAATTTGTGTAATACATTCATGAAATTAGTTAATATACGTAATTTATAGAATACAGTATTAAAAAAATTATTCATATCTTGAATTGTATTTGGTGCATTTTTAAAACATTTTTTTCTTGAGTTGAATATTTTTATAAATTTTAATATTTTGATGAATATATGTTTCAGATTTTTATAAGATTATTATTAAAAATTTATTTCAAATATTTCTATAGTGTAAAATGGAATAAATTTTGTAAGATTAATTTTTAGGATTTTGATCTTATAATAGTTAATTAAATTTTTTTTAATTTTTGATAACTGAATATGTTACAGGAAACTTTAATGCCAATTAATGCATTTATAGATATATTTAAAACAATTAATTTTCTAAGTTTTTTTAATTTTGCATTTTATAACTGTTTAAAACTTTTATATAAAAATCTTAATATAAATTTTATACTTCCTTTTAAATATTAAATTAAATTTTGTAGATAATTTAGAAATTATTTAAAACTACTTTTTAATAAAAGTGCAAATTAAACAAATGAAATTCTAAATTATGATTTAAGCAGACTTTTTGTTTTATGTTTAAGAAATGAACATTTTTTGTATTTCTATTTAGTAAACCATTTCGGTGTAAATTTCCTATGTAAATTTCATTTAGGGTCATGCTGCTCCTATCCTTTATGCTGCTTGGGCCGAAGCTGGTTTATTTCCTGAAAGTGATCTCCTGAAGCTAAGGAAGATTGATTGTGACCTTGAGGGACATCCTACTCCTGTGAGTTTTCATTTCTTTCAATTATATAGACATGCATATCTATTCAAATTCAGGTCAAGGATATTGATTTTGTTCATTATATAAAACTTTCTTTGTATTTACACATATGTTTATATTTTAATTGGTTTTTAAATTATTTTCTATCTAGAAACTTATACAATTATATTGACATATTATTTAATCATTTTTTTCTACTTTATTAAATAAGTAATACTGGACATTTTAATATAAATCCTATTGTTTAAAATGTACCTTCTCCTAATTTACTTGATACTTTTTATGCAATTTTGTTTTTTGGACTATTTTAACAGTGAGATTTTTAAAAAATTCTGTATACATTTTTTGTCAATTTTTGATACCATGCAATTGGAAATATTGGTGTCTTTTTAAAAATGTTCTGTTTATTGGTAATGCACTAGCTATCTTTAAGATTTATGATATGGAAATATGCAAGTTGCATTTCTTTAGTGCAGGTAGATGATACAAATTTGATACATAATATGAATTCTTTATTACAAATAGTTTCAATTTAATATATTTTTAAGATGTTATTGAAAATGAGAAGGCTTGCTTATCATTTTAGCATTACTATTCTAATAGTTAAATTGATTCACACTAGGTTTCATGCACTTGGCCAAAGAGATATTGTAGAATTAGTGTCCAATAAAAAATCTTGAGAATAGTTTAGTTAATGAAACGCATCATGAAAATAATCCTGTTGAAGAGTCTGAAGTGGTAGTATTCGCAACTAATAATCGTCTGTATAGTACTTAAATTAATGTAAAAATTGGTCCAAATTACCTATTGTCTACAAAAAAAAAAAAAAAAAACAACCCTAATCTTTAACAAGCTTTTCAATTTCAGTGAAATATTTATCATTGCTTTATAAAATATTAGGTGTACAAAGATCTAAAACAAAACACAATTTTCAACTACAGATTCTTCAATTAAGTTTATGATCTAAAATTGTCTCCAGTTGGTCAACTATTGAAGCGGAATTGTAGCTGTTGAATAATGAAAGTGTCATACCAGTCGGGAACAAGTATAACAATATCTTAAACTAGCATAAAATTCATTTAAATCTAGATGTTCTTCATTCTTGGCTTTTGAATTGGATTGCAATGGGGAAACTGTAGAATCTTTTAGCATTGTATCTAACAATGTATACATTAATTATGTACACTTCTTTAAATATAATTTCTTATTTATTTAAATTAACTGAATTATGAAATCAGTACTGGTTAATTTTATCGAGTGTTATTTTATGAATAAATTATACGAAACCAAAAACTTGATAACATATTTCGTAATGTTAAAACTACGAACTAATATTTTATGAACATGTAAATTTTTAAATTTAGTTTATTTAAAATTAGCGAGAGATAAAATGTTATAATTGAATATTATTTAATTGTGAAATTTTTAAATGGTTAATTGTATTTATCTAGATTATATATATTTCAAATTTTATTTCCAATAAAATATATTAACATCCAACACGAAATAAAATTCTTTGGATCTGTGCCATGCTATTTATAAACTTTCAGGCAAAGTAATTAACATACTTTCTAATGCTATTTCTGATTTATTAAGAGTGCTATTAATATTCATTATATTATAGTGGTGTTTTTTAAATATCTCAAATCTAATTTTATGCAGTTTCAAAAGCTTATTTTATGTAATATTTTATTAAATTTAATTACATAAACTAATTTTTGTTAATGAATATTTGTTATTTGGTTAATATTAAAAATTGTTTTTGTTGTAGCGTTTGAACTTTGTTGATGTTGCTACTGGATCATTGGGACAAGGATTAAGTTGTTCAGCTGGCATAGCATACACTGGAAAATATTTAGAAAATGCAAGGTAATTCATCTTTGAAAACACTTGAGATATTTAAATCGTCAGTTGTTATACAAATGCAGCTTGCAAAAAATATTAATTTAGTATAATATTTTTATATTTTATTTAAATTTATGAAATTGTAAATCTTTTTTTAAAAAAAATCTTTTGTCTGAAACAGATTTAAAACTTTAAAGTATTTATTTTTATACTTTTAAAATTTAAAGATAACTTGGATTTAAAATATAATTATATCATTTCTTTCAGAATTAATGAATTTTCCCCCACTTAAAGTTTCAAAAAGTTTTTTAATAACATTTAATTTGTACTTTTTTTAGCTACCGAGTGTATTGTTTAATTGGTGATGGTGAATCAGCAGAGGGTTCTATATGGGAAGCCTTGTCTTTTGCTGGTCATTACAAATTGGATAACCTTGTTGCGATTTTCGATATCAACAGGCTTGGACAAAGTGAACCCACCATGTTTCAGCATCATATGGATGTGTATGAGAATAGATTAAAGGCTTTTGGGTAAGTCGTAAGTTTTTATTTTGCAATTTTCTTAAAATATCTGTTTAAAATTACAGATTTTATTGGATATTTTTATTGAAACTTATTTTAATATGCAACTTATATTGCATGAATATTTATATGGAACATTTGTTATGTTTCTGAAATTTAAAGATAATATTGGTTGAGGTTTTGAATTTCATATTAAGTAATTGTAGTTTATCAATTCTTGAATCTATATATTCAAGAAATATTTAATTTTAAATTGTATTTTTGCATGCTTGGTCAATTCGATAACTGATACTATCAATTTTCTTCCTTTGATTCTTTAATAATAATGGCAAATGGTAATTTTATTTTGTGTAAAGAAATATTTCTTCCTAACAATCTAAAATTATTTCCCTAATTTATTGAATTTATCTAAAACAAAAAAAATTAAATAAAAGGTGGCTAACTTTATTGTATGTATTTGATATAATTTTTTTTTATTGTAGCTTTAATACACTTGTGATTGATGGACATGATGTTGAGCAAATAGTAAAAGCATTAGAAAATGCTGCTAATTTCAAGGGAAAACCAACTGCAATTATAGCAAAAACCTTTAAAGGAAAAGGTTTAGCAGGTAAGTAACAACCATTAAGTTTATTATTTTTAATGTATTATATATATTAAATAAACAAAAGTACAAAAATTATGTTTTATGGTTAGTTTTATCTATTTAAAATTTTTATTTATAAAGGAAGTAAACATACTTTTTATTACTGAATATGTATTTTTTCACTTCTTTACTGATTTCTTAAAATGTTATATTTTATTGCTATTTAAAATATTTTATTGTTATCTTTATCTTATTCAAATATCTATGCTTTTTTAGATTGGATAAAATTTTGTAAGGATATTTACATATGATTGAAACCTAGGGAAATTTAAGTTTAAATAAAAATTATCTACCTAATAAGAAATCAAGTTTTCATAAGAATCCGATTTATACCGACATAAAGTAATGTTTTAATCAAATGATCAATTTCAAATGATTATAATAATGTTGTAGTGACTTCTTGAAAAGTAATTATATGAATTTTAATGTTAAATAGCAATTTAAACATCATAAAGCATTACATTTTAGCCTTCTCAATGTTGAATCTATTACAGCCTTTGCTAGTATGAGAGTTCCTGATATTTAAAGTCTATTAATTAGGTGTTAAAAAATATTGGTTAATAAGTATTTAATATTTTAATCATTTGTAGTAAAATTGTATTTAAAAAGTGTTAATTTGCTTGAAATTGTTTAATTTTGACTACCGTTGATTGTTAAATGCAACTTCACTTTATATCATTTGAACTAGAAATTGTATAACTTCATTTAAATTTCTTATGCAGAGCATGTAGCTGTTACCATTATTTTTATGCATTTTTAGGTATTGAAGATGAAGAAAACTGGCATGGAAAACCATTGGGTGCAAAAGCAGATAATGCCATTAAGGAACTGTTGGCTGTTATTGCAAACAACTGTCCACCTCCACAGGCTACAAACCCACCCCCTAATGATGTACCTCCTGTTGACAACAGCCCTATCTGCCTTTCTGAACCACCCACTTATACTCTTGGTGATATGGTTAGTATATTTGTTAAAATCTACTTTGTATAAACTGTATTTGGTTATTTAATAGGAAAATGAATTTTATTTAATAATCATAAATATTCAGTATTTTAGATCTGTTTTATTTTAGATAAATGATGTATTTTAATTTATTTTAGTTTAAATTTTCATTATAATATTTAATAACTAAAATGTATTTGGTATACCTGAAATATATTGGAATTACACATGAAAACTTTTCAAGATATAGCTGTAAAATATAAAATTCTAATTTTTGAAACCAAATTCTGTTGCCCATATTTGCATCTATAAAATATTGAAATACTGTTTGAATAGTTTTCAATAGAAGTAGGTATTTAGAGTCCATCATTTTTGAAGTAGTCGATATAATAGACTTTGAAGAATTTGGAAAAAAAATTTATAAAATTAATGTTAGGATAAAATTGTTAAGGAGGCAATTCTATCTTTCAATAATACAACCAGTAGCAAAGATAGTTACTGCTTTAACAAGTAAGCAGCTAAGTAAAAAAAATCAAAGGTAGATTTTTCTCGGCTCAGATGTTTATAAAAAAAAAAAAAAAAAATCGTGGATCAACAAAGAAGGATCTTACAGAAGTTATTCTATTATTAAGAAGAAAAAAGAAATATTAATACATTTCAAATATAGCATCTTTGTACTTAAAGTATATAATTTTCGTTAGCTTGTCCTAAGCTATTCTATAAAATATTTTGTACCTGTTAATTTAGTATGTTATTTTTATAGGATTTATGTATTTTTTTATAAATAAATTTAGAGCACAAGAATGTCTTTAGTTAGTTCAAATACACCTTTTTAAAGTTGTAAAAAAAAAAAAAAAAAAAAAACATTCTTATGAAAAAAAAATTATTTTTATAGATATGATCATTGAATTCATTCCATAAATTCTCCTAAATCCATTAATAAAAATGATATATAAAATTAAAGAAAAGAGTCGAGAGTCAGTATAAAAACTGATCCAAGAGTGGCGGAAATATTGTGACAAACTTCCCAACCTATCCCCCTGGTTTTTAAGATACTTATTTATCACAAGGATTTAAATTTTGTTACTGCTGAATACTTTATAATTTTATTATTACCATTTCATCATTGGCTTTCTATATGCAATATATTAAATCTTTTTAAATAGGTTGCTACTCGCCTTGCTTATGGCTCAGCTTTGTTGAAGCTTGGAACCAACAGTAAACGTATCGTTGCTCTAGATGCTGACACAAAGAATTCTACTTTTTCTGACAAATTCCGAAAGGCTTTTCCTGATCGTTTCATTGAATGCTTCATTGCTGAACAGAATCTCATTGGAGTTGCTGTAGGTTGCTCTACTAGAGGCCGAAAGATACCTTTCACCAGTACTTTTGCCACTTTCTACACAAGGGCTTTTGATCAGCTGCGAATGGCAGCTATATCACAGGCTAACATCAAATGTTGTGGATCTCATTGTGGAGTTTCTATTGGTAATTATTATTCATAAATTAAAAATATAATTACTTACATGTGATTATTCTTGAAATAACTTGTCTTGTTAATCAGAATAATTCTTAAATAAAATGGGCTTGCTTCAATTAAAAATTCTTATTAATACTAGAAAATATATACTCGAAAATTCACAAGTATTCTTTTTTTGCACTTAAGGAAAATTTTTTGAAAATATAAATTTTAAAACTCCTTTACATACATCAGTGCATTTCTAATGAGCTTTAATTTTTTTGCATTTTTTATAAAAACAATGTTTCATATTTAGTTATAGTCTATTCTACTATAAAACAAAGTTTATATATCATTTTTTTTTAGTACATTTTATAATATAATTAAGTTTTATGGAAATTTTATTAAGATTAGTATTTCAATTTTGCTATTGCAGTTCTGGATTTAGAATAAATGTTTTTTTTAAATAAAAGATAACAGTTTAATTGTATATAACTGAAATCTAAATTAAAGATTAAGGTTAGTATCAGTTTAAATGCATCTAGTTTTTTAATTCAAATGTAACATTTTCAAATTACCCTTCAGTGCTTTTAGTACTTCAAAAAAAACCCAAGAAAATTATTACTTTGCTCGGATGTACTGTAATTTGTCTATAATACTCGGATTATATGGGGAGAAAAGCTTTGGAATTTTTCAGTGTGAATAAAAAGTTGCTCATTCTTTCTGTTTGGGGATTTTTTTCAAATCTTGGAAGTATCAAAATTTTTAAGTTGCTATCTAGAATGTTCTTCCCCCCGCCTTTCCCTTTTAAAATTGATAGAATCTTTACATTCTTGATTATATTTATTGTTCTAGTTAATAGATTAAGAGTTGTTTTGTTAATTTCAAAAATTATTTTATTTGAAATAGAATAATTTAAAGTTTACGATAATATTTTAAATTCTTATATTTTTAAATGAAGCCTTTTGTTTATTTTGCCTTTGTTTTTATTTCCATGGGGAAAACAAGCTAGAAGTTATAATTTTAAGTCTAAGAAAATCTGGTCTTTGAAGTCTTATCATAGGACATTCTTGTATACGATTTTCATAATCTATTATAATATGCTATTTTTAATGTTATTTTGGCATCTCCAAATAATTTTAAGTTTAAAATTTATTTTAGATGTAAAATTAGAAATTACTTGGAAATTCAAAGAAAGCAATTTTACTGTTGATTATATATTACTTTACTGTTGATACAACAAATCATATATTATGATTTATTGACATATGCATGGTTCTCTTTTTGATTGAAAATTATAACAGTAGATAATAGAAGAAACTATCTGCATTTTAAAGTTTATTTGTATTATTAAAGCAGTAAATTGTATACAAACTGTTTATTTGAAATAATTAGTTTATTAACAGAAATTTCTAATATTTTGGTCATTCAGAACAGAGTAAGGAAATGACATTTTATTGATATTGGGTTCTATGTTTTATATGTTGTAAAGAATGAATCTTCGAAAAAAAGTTTATTTAAAATGTTTCTTTCCTGTACCTCAGGTGAGGATGGTCCCTCTCAGATGGGTTTAGAAGACATCGCCATGTTCCGTACTCTACCTGGAAGCACAGTTTTCTATCCCAGTGATGCAGTGTCTGCAGAGCGTGCTTGTGAATTAGCAGCTAACACTCAAGGAATTTGTTTTATCAGGACATCTCGTCCAAATACTCCTGTTATCTATTCTAATGACGAGCCTTTTGCAATTGGAAAAGCCAAAGTAAAACTTTACATAAGTTATTTAATATAAAATGCATTTTGTAATTTGTGTTCATTTAAGCTGTATTTCAAAATACTTTACAGATTTTTTTTTTTTTTTTTATTCATTTGAAGATTTAATTTGTATAGTAAGATAAGCGTATTGTTTTATTATTGAAAAGTAAATTATACATTAATGAATAGAGGGGGGACAAAACATTTATAAGAATTTCTCTTGGAACTATTATTCTTTTAATAAGATATATATTTATATATATGTTTAATGAGTACTTTAATTTTGTTGTGTATCTACATATATATCAATGGGAATTTCAATTAAATTCATATTGCCAATCTAACATTCAGGACATATTTAGTTGTCATTGGCAAAATTTTAAGATTTGTATTTTTTGTTACTTTGGTGAATAATATGAAGATTTGGTCATTTATCTTGTTAAATCAGGGCCTGAATGGCCGTGTGGCTAGCGCTATGGCGCTCGGTACCACAGGTTTCAGGTGCGAGTCCCAGCGGTGCCATGGTTGCTTGTAGTGGTTCGGAATCCACTTTAAAAAGTAGGTTTCGGTCTAATAGGACATTGTGGGGGCATTGTTACTCCACGTCCGTGACTTATCTTCAAGTTACACGCGCCCCCTGGGTAATGCAAAGTGAGTACGTCTGTGCAGCACTTGCCTTAAGGCATCCAAGACCAACCTGTCTGTGTTTGCCAGCTGCATTAGAAAGAAAGAAAAAAAATCTTGTTAAATCATGATTGATGTGGATATTGTCGAAAACATTTTCACTAGATTTTATTTTGAAATGTATATTGCATCAACTGTTAAAGTTCTTATCAAATATTTTCTTTCATCAGATTTTTACTACTTATTAGCTGAGATTTGTTTTAGATCTGTAGATTTCAATATGGCCTTAAGGTTGAATAATAGTTCTCTGTACCATAATTTTTTGGGTTCAAATCGCGACAGTGTCATGGATGTTTGTAGTGGTTTAGAATCTACTTAAAACAGTAGGTCCCAGTCTAATTAGCCATGTGCACAAAATGAATGTCGAATAATGACTAACCAAATCGTAGATTTTACAACTTTTAAATTAAAGTAACAGTGTGCAGTTTTTTGGACAAAATATATAGGTCAATCCTTTTAATAACTTCAGTAATCATATTTCAAAATGTAAAGAATCAACATTTTAAGTACGTTAACAAAGTTTAATTTTTATTTTTTGCAAATATTATCAGTTTGCCATTCTTTAGAAATGCTCATTATTAAACTCATTTTTTTTCGTACAGTTTTATACAATGTTTTCTGATTTATAGGTTGTGAAAAAATCTGCTAATGATGTAGCTGTTGTGATTTCTGCTGGAGTTACTCTCTTTGAAGCTTTGAAAGCTGCAGATTTGTTGGCTCAACAAGGAGTCAACATTCGTGTGATCGATCTTTTCACTGTCAAACCTCTTGATGTTGCTACCATCCAGAGTAATGCAAAAGAATGCGGAGGCAGGATTATCACTGTCGAAGATCATTATAATGAAGGTAAAAATTCATTTTATTTTTAGCTAATTTTAAAATAAAGTTGGCATTCATAGTTAAAAATTCTTAAAGTTTACTTTTATTTTTTGGTATCTTAAAATTTTTACTGAAAAAAGGGAATTTCTTTTAACTATAAAAAAACATTAATTTTTATCAAAATCGAGAAAAATAAGATTTATTATTTAATCTGTGCTATGCATTTACTTGTTTTAACTATTTTATAAAATATCTTGGTTCTCTTTTACATTAGAATTATGACAAAATCTATAAGTTTTATATAGTTTAATTGATTATAATTTAAATATATATTTTTTTAGATTTGTACATTAAGATTAATTTTTACCTTAATTTAAAATACTTCAAATACTAAGATATGCATATAACAAACCCTCCAAAACCATTGCATAACAATTGAGTATTGTATAGCAATTGTTTGAATAACTATTAATATCAGCTTATTTAATATTTTTAATCTCATTGATTATTAATCATACTTTTATTCATGTTTAAGTCAGGAATAACTTATAACTTTAATGTTTGACATTAAAGCTAGATTAATAATTTTTATTAATCCATCTTTTTATATAAAATTATTAAATCTTAAAATTCTGTACTGTTAATAATTGTTTAACTTTAAATAAAGATATTTGTAAAATATATTTATATTTGAAATGAAAAATTGGTAGTTAGTACATATCATTTTGATTTCTATATCAGATATTCATTTTTACACAAATAATTGCAGATGGAAAACTAGTATTGATTTTTCAGCCAAATGAAAAAGCTGTACAAATAAACTTTATAATAATGTAAATAAAATTTTGATTACATAAAAATTGTTAAATTAAATAAAAATAATTAAATTACATAAAAATTGTTTCTTCAAGATATTTGGTGAGGAAAATTATTTACAAATTAATCTAATTCTAGGGGGCATTGGTGAAGCTGTAGCTGGTGCTGTCAGCTGTTGTCGCAATACCATTCTTACCCGGCTCGCTGTATCAGGTGTGCCTCGAAGTGGACCTCCTGCAGTTTTGTTGGACATGTTTGGCATTAGTGCTAATCATATTGTGAAAGCTGTGCTTGAAATCAAGGATTTATAAAATCATTTACATGACAATAGTTTTGTTTCATTCCACGATGCATTATGCTTTGTGAATGGGTATCAATGTTTGAAGATCTTGCATTGCTTTTTAATTTGCAAGCTCTTTCCCCACCAATCATTGCCTTCTAGAAAGATTAATTTTGTTCTCTTGTTGATAAATAATTTTTTACTATTTCATCTTTGTAAAATCTTAAGCTTTAAAATGCTTTTTGTACAATAAATCTTGATGTTGTCTATTTGTCTTTTTCTATTAAAATTATCTAGTTGCAGAGGGGACTATAAAACTTCAAAACACATATATTTTTATACTTCATAGGTATAGCCTGATCCTTGATAGTATGGACTAGTAAATATTTGGTTTAACATTGGTAATGGATCAATCTCTTGTTAGGGATGCTAGTTGAATATATGCAGCTTAAAATTGTTCTGTAAGAAGGGAAAAAAGGGAACTAAATGAAAAAAATTCCTTTCTAATTATTATCTTCTGTCATCAAAAATTTTACTTGTTGACAAATGAAATTCATTTTATTGCGAAATTTCCTTTTAAATGGTATTTACTCTTGTGCCATTCTTTTAGAATCTATAGAGTTGGCCCTTTAACAAATTTTCTATACTATTGGTACACACAGCTTTCCACACAGACTGTTGTATTTAGTTAACAGATTTTAGTGTTAACTACAGTTTTATCATACTTTACAGGATAGCTCCTAGTTTTCTTGTCTGAATAACATTGATTTTGAAGTGCCCACACATGATGGCAACACAATTTTTGTCAAATTAATGGGTCATATGCTGTGCTGCATGGAATTGAACATAATAAAGTTTAAAGCAAATTTATATTTTGAAGTCGTAGGCAATATTCTCTGGTAATTAACTTAATTTTGCTTTTTATTTAAATAAATAACTACGCTTCCTGTTATTTTCTAAGACGGGTGGCCAACCCAAATAATTTTGCAGGTCACTTTGGAAATGCACCATAACTCCGCAGGTCGCATATAAAATTGTATATTCTCATATTAGATTTAGACCCACTATAGACATTTTTATATTCATATTACAGCCTGTTATATAACCTGTCGTAAATAAAACAGGCAATATCTGTCGTATATTCACAAGAATATTTTAAAATCAAAGTTAATTTTTCTCGTAATTTCAACAGTTAATTTTTGAGTATATGGATGCAGTTAATTTTGGAATATTTGAATATATGGATTATATATTTTTTTTAATATATTGGTTTTCGCTACTTTGGCCATTATAAAATATATTGTGAAAATGTGATAAATCTTGCAGGCCGTGGGTTGGCCACGCCTGTTCGAAGATATCTGTATTGACATAGCATTCAGAATTTTTAAATCATTGAGCTAACTTCAATTGATATCAAAAGGAAAGTCATAATATTTCTGCTTTTGTCATGATTAGGTTTTTAATTTTATATGCAGTCCAATAGGTTCTTTTACAAGTGACGCCTTAAAAAAAATTTTTTTTTCACTTTAAATAAGGTCTGAGGAAAATAAGACTACATATCTGTCTTTCAGCTTTTTCTTGTCTAAATTTACAAGAAAATGGACTAAAATAAAAAGTATATATATGTTTCTAAATTTAGTCATTGCTTATATTGAAATTGGATTGTCAAATGCAAGTGGGATTTTTTGTATTCAAAAATTACTATCATTTATCTTTTCATTATAAATTTTCATTGTTTTTTGTATCTATAATGCTTATATGATGATGATGAATGAAGTGGTATATGGGGATGTGAAGCAACAAGGACTATAATCCCCTAATCGCTATATATATGAACAGTTTTTGCTTATTTTTAATATGTCACTCTCCACAACGCTCTACGATCGTGTTACACCGGGACCTACGGTTTAAAGTGGATTCTGAACCACTACAAACATCCATGGCACCGAACCCGAAATCTGTGGTACGGAGCGCTAGCCACTCGGCCATTCAGGCCCTATAATGCTTATATTTTCATTTTAAAAGGGAATACAACATTATAAAAATACAATTTTTTTGATACATATGTCAATTCTAATCTTGAATAAATCTAGCACTGCAAATGTGCATTTATGTGGATGTAAATTTTGTATTTAGTTGTTAGTCATTTCTATTGTAAGGTGATGGCTAGTGATGTTTACTATGATCCTACTTATTAGCAGACATTACAAAAAAAAAAAACCTAAAAATTATCAAATTACCTGAAAAGTACCTGCTGTAATTATCAGTATTTAAAGTATCATATAACTTATAATTAAAAAAGATATATAAACCTATAATTTAAAAAATTGTTTTATATTAGAGATAACATATATATGACCAATTATTTAAATTTGTATATAGTGAGATGTTAAATAAAAGTTTAAATTGAATTTTCTCTATTTGGTATTTGCTAATAACGCTTAGATTGATATAAAATTAAATCAATGCAATATTTTTTTGACTCTCCAAATTGATGCTGTAGATCTAAGTATACCAAATATGCTTCCACTTAAACAGAGTTTTTACTTCTTTTTAACCTGTTGGATATTAAGATGTGATGGAATTTATGCTCTTCATGTTAACAAATTTTTAATTTGAAATGATATTACATTTCTCCTTATTTGCAAAAAATTTTCTGTTATTTTGTCTAAAGGTAAGGAATGTGACATTAAATGGATCGTTTTTCCGAATTATTTCTATTTCAGATATTTGCATATGAGTCAACCGCAAATAGGATTGTCAGCCGTTTGATGTTATATGTTGGTGTCTAATCGCGAAGACGTAATGCTAGTTAATTCTTTAGGCCATTAAATTAATGGTTTTTTTAATATGTAGAGAACATATTATAAATCTATTCGTAAATTCCAACAGACCTTGACACTTAACAGTTAAGAAAAACGCAAAAAAAAAAAATTAATAATAATAATAATAATATTTCAGTTGAACAAATTCATCTTTTTTAAAAACCATTTATGGCACTGTTAACAAAAAATAGGCAATTAAAACTGGTATAATTTTTACTGCAATACTTTTACACATATTAAACAAAGCTAAATGGAAATTTATTTATTTGTCTGTCAGTCAAATGGTATGAAAATTGCCCTTCTATTGAAAAATAAAACTAATTTTTTGTATGAAAATAGAAGAACCTTGAAAGTTTTCGTTCCTTAAGCATAGAAATCGTAAATATTTTATTAAAAATTGCGAAATTATTAATTTACACAATTTGTGTGCTTCTGTCTTTCAAATGCTAAAGTAAGTTAAATATAGTAAACAATATTTTAAGTTTTTTTTATAAAATTAAAAAGTTTGTGCTATTTTAAAATATAAGTAAGAAAAAAACTATGCATCGAATTATTACTAGTAAATTAAATTAAGTGGACAACTTTTTTTTAATCTCTATCTCATCTAACTCTATAATTAGTGAAAATAATTATAATTAAAATATATTTATAATGGCAACATCTATGTTTGTTTGTTTTTCGCCTTAAACGATTATCATTTTCTATTAAAAGAATTAAATTTTTGTATTTGAAAGATTATTATGAGGAAGAAAATGAAATTATTCATTGTTTAAAAAGATGGATTAAATTCAAGATGACAAAATTGAATAAAAGAATATTAGACTAAAGACAAATTGAATTAAAAGAAGAAATTCAAGGTAAATTGATTTTTATATTTTAAAATTTTCTTGATTCTGCATGATTGAAATTTGGATTCTTTTTCAGTAACTATGTGTAGAAAATCTATCTGATAAAAAAATATAAATGTAACTTTTAAAGAATGAAAATTATCTTATAGTTTCTAGTAATCAATATATGTATATATATTTTTTTTAAGAATATAAACGGAACAGATTGTTTTAAGTTAAGTAAATAGAATTTTTATTTTTCATAGAATTTGGAACATATCTATTTGTATTTACAATATTCTGATAAGATATACTAGAGGAAATTAAATAAATTCTTAATTTTCGTATTAGGTTCTATAGAGTAATAAAAACTTATATTTTTGTTGTAGAAAGGAATATTTAAAGGCAATTTTTAATTAAAAAATGATTATTGTAATATTCTATATACATTGTTTTGCAATTCTATGAAATTCTAAAAAAGTAGATAACATTAGGAAACAGAGAAATCTCTTAAAACGTTAGAAAAATATTCTTGCAATATTTGTTAGAAAGGAAAGGAACACAATTATACATCATTTTACAAACATACGTATTAGTATGCATATAATTGACATAGCTTTTGAAATAATTCAGAATCTGAATACGTTAAAAAAAAAAAGTGTTTTTAAATTTGTGTAATTTAGTTAAAAAATTTTTTCGAATTTTATTTTAAATGAAATACGTTTGTATATTTTAGATTTAAGAATATATCCAAATTTTACCAGTCGTACTAAATAATTATGTTTAAAATTTCCAATGATTTGAAAGAGAAAAAGGATGCTTAAATAACTCATAATTATCGTTTGCTATTTTAAAACGAATTGGGGAATTCTGAATGCATAGTGTAATACATAAACAGTGGAAGATGCTGGAGTTAGTAAGTTGACAGTCGTAATTCGGTCGATATAAGTGTGTTGATACCGTAACCCCAAAAAATAAAAATACTTAGCTGAAATCTCGGTTTACAGAAAAAGTTCGAATTCTATAAGGATAATTGGTTAAAATCTAGGATCCTGTACCCTTTGTGCCAAACACATCGCCAAGTCGGTAAGTAAGCATAGAAATGAATGGGCCAGGTAGTTTGCGCGGTAAAATGATATTACGCCAAAATCCTTTACTGTGTTGCCAAATCGCCAAGTAAACAGACAAAAAGGTTGCCAAGTTCGGTGTCATTGTAAAGTGCTATTTCGCCAAAATTTTTAGCCAAACAGTGCTTTTACGCCAACATTAGCAGCCAAATAGCTATTACCTCAAAGTTTATTCCTGAGAAGGCTTTGAAGCCAAAGTTTATCGCTTTAACGCCAAATATTATCACTACCCCTTATCGCCAACATTTATCGCTTTATAGCCATTTTTCACTAAGCAAATTTTGTTATATAACTTCTTTTAAGCCAAAAAATGCTTCATCGTCAATATTTATCGCTTTATAGCCAAATTTTTTCACTAAGTGAATCTTTTTTTTTTGAGGCGCTTTTACGCCAAAAGTTGATGCTTTATCGCCAAATTTTTATCACTAAAATTTTTTATATCTGGAATACTTTTGCGCCAAATGAAACCGCTTTTACACCGAAATTTAGCGCTATTATGCCAAGAAAATTATATCTAAAATGCCTTTACGCCAATTTATATCGCTTTATCGCCAAATTCTTACCACTATTATGTCAACTTTTTAATGTTTTCTTTTTACGCCATATATTGCCGCTTTAACGCCAAAATATATCATTATTTTGTCAACATTTTATTCCTAAATTGCTTTCACACCAAATTAAATCACTTTATCGGCAAATTATTATGTGGAATTTTATTTTGCTATGTCACAAAAAAGTATCGTTTAAACAAACATAATAATCGCTGTTAATTGATACAATTTCGTTACGATAAAATTTCGCCGAAGTTATTCGCCACCACACTTTTCATGAACAAAAAATAAGTCATGTTCTTTACGAAGCCGAATTCGAATGATAAATTAATATTAACAAAAGATAAAAAAGAAGAAAAAAATAGAGAATAACTTACCTTTTATTGTGGTGGAAACGAACATTTTATTCCATCGGTGAAATCATAAATTATTTTGCGGATGTCACATTTGTGCTGCCGCCGCCACATGCACTCTGCCAGATAATTATCAAATGTTCCGGACACATTATTTTATTAATATCAATTTATTTTAATTATTAAAAATTTAAATTGTAACGTTAACTAACGTTCTAAAAAGCTAAAGCTTCAAATATTCCGAGCGAATTCCAATTACGGTTGTCAGAAAATCCTAACTAAACGAACATCTTTAAAAAGGAAATTAATTATTTAAGAATAAAATATAAGTTATTAATAAATAAAAAAAATCGTTTTCTTGTTTGTTTCTTACTCTCCTGGGTGGCAACTTCATAAATATTGTTTATGTTCTGAATCAGTGCCCGTCGTACGTTGTAAGAATAAGTTCGGAATAATCAGTAATTTATTGGAATACTAATTTAAAAGAATATGTATATATTTCTGTTCTTATTTACTGCAAATAATAATATAATCACAATAACAATAAATAGTCATTTTGTTGTTTGGAAAATGAAGCTACGAATTCCTCTAATTATAGTATTGCAACCCTAAAGAAATTGGCGAAATATTCAGGGTTGCAAGATTGGCGACTTCCTCAGGGGTACAGTATCCTAGATTTTAACCGGATAATTATCTCCATCATATTGCTTATGTTCGATTATGGTTGCTTTACAATTGCAATGAAATCATTGAAAGGCCTTCTCATTCACAATTTTGAAGCCATACAATGTCTCATAAAAGTTTTCGAAAGATAATAAGGATTTCAACATAAAATGAATTATTTCAACTCGTACAGTATGGTTCATTAGATAATGTAAAAAATATTTTTAAGCCTAAATAAATCCCGCCTGAGTTTTGGCGTATGATTTAGTCTTATTTCAAATTTGTCCGCTTTACATTAATTTTCTATCGTAATCACGAAATATTTTTTTAGACACAGCTTACCATATTAAATAACAAAAATGTCTGTATAAAATAATATCTATATGCATAATTAGATCATGCATGAATAGAAATTTGTAAATTATTAATTTGTACTTAGAAAACAACAATTTAAGTATTTAAAATGTTTTAAACATGAAAGGTTTGGTTTGTCGCTCTACGGTCATTTTGTGCACACTTTAAGCTAATTAGACCGGGACCTACCACGTGAATTCCGAACCACCAACAAACATCCGTGCCACTGTCAGGATTCGAACCTGAAGCCTGTGGCACGAAAGGTCAGAGTGTTAGCCAATTGCCCACCACGCCGCTAAACATGAAATGAGAGGCAATAAAACTATCTCATGGAATGAAAAAAATTAACGGCTACTAGACTTACGGAAGAATTATGGGATATAGTATGTTAAGTTCAAAGAAACATTCGATCAGATAGGTATCATGGCAGAATTTCAAGGACGAAATACTATTTATGTGAGGAAAGGGAAACTTCTAATTCCATCTGCCAAAAAACATTTAAAAAAAAATGTTCATACCTGATGATGTCATTATGAAAGCTAGTGGTTGCATAACGGTTCGGAAAAAAACGAAAGAAGATTTTTAAAAAAGTGAGCTTACTTTCTTTCGTTAAACATGATAATAAAGAAGTTACGGATCCGCTGGTGTAGATAAATTTAAATTTATTAATGACACAATTTAAGAGGAAATGTATAATGATATCTTAAAAGAAAGTTTTAAATCACTGCCAAAAATTTTGAGATGCTCCATGACGATAACAATGCTAAGTATTATGTTTTGAATCCTCGATTGAGGTTGTTTTACAAATGTAAAGAAGTCGTTAAAATGCCTCATTGATTACCATGTTTGAATCCAATAGAACTTATTTGAAGATAGAATCTGAGAGAATAACATTTGCTTAAAGCAGCTAAGACCCCCACCCTAAATTTTATCTAAGAGATGCTACATCAGGATAACAATCCTATTACATGAAATAAATTGAAGTACAATAGGACCCAGATTTACTAAAATTTATGACTTAAAGATATTCATTTAAGTATTAAATTGTTTCAAAAGCACCTTTAAGATTCTTATTTATATCTCAAAATGTTTGTGAGTTCGTTCATTCTCATATAATATATTATATTTTAAATGAATTTATTTTAAAAAATGAACATTTACCATTTCTCGAAAGCAGCAAATAATATCTATAATTCACGAAGAATAGAACGGGCCTGAATGGCCGAGTGGCTAGCGCTCTGGCGCTCGGTACCACAGGTTTTTTGGGTTCGAGAGCCAGCGGTGCCATGGTTGTTTGTAGTGGTTCGGAATCCACTTTAAAAAGTATGTCCCGGTCTAATAGGATCGTAGAGCGTTGCGGGGGCATTATTACTCTGCGTCCGTGGCTTATCTTCAAATTACACGCGCCCCCCCTGGGTCATGCAAAGCGAGTACGTCTGTGCAGCGCTTGCCTTAAGGCATCCAAAGACCAAGCTGTCTGTGTTTGCCAGCTGCATTAGAAAGAAAAAAAATGAAGAATAGAACAAAATAAGCCGCGATTACCAAATTTGTTCAAAAAATGACGAATTTCAAATTGTTTTAAAAAAATATACTTAAAACTCAAATATATCCAACCAAAATTCTAAAAAATGTTTAATAAACAGTTCGAAGATTATTAACAAGCTAAATTATCCATTTAAAAATTTTGTTCTTTGCTAATACTTTTGTGAGTAGCATTCATTTTTTTAGCATGTATTATTGCAATTTTAAGGTGTTTTCTAGAAAATAAAAATGTATTCGCGTTACATCAAAATTGTTCTTAAAGCTCATAGATATCCAATTAAACTTCTTAAGATTCTTCAATAAACAGTTTGAAAACTTTTCATAGACTAAATTATTCTTTTGAAAACTTTGTTCTTTGCTAATACTTTTGTGAGTAGGATTCATTCTTTCAGCATGTATTATTGCAATTTTTAGGTGTTTTCTGTAAAATAAAAAATATATTCGTGTTACATTACAAAATGTTCTTAAAGCTCGTAGATATTCAATTAAAATTCTAAAAATTGTTTAATAACAAGTTCGAAGACTTTTACCAGACTAGATTATTCTTTTGAAAACTTTGTCCTTTGCTTTGCTTTAGCTAATACTTGAGCGGCAATCATTCTGTCAGCATATATTATTGCAATTTTAAAGTGTTTTCTATAAAATGAAATATATATATCATTGAATTGTATATACTTAAATATATGTGTGTGTTTGTAATTCTTGGTAAGTGTGATACACTTAGATAAATTATTTTTTTATGTGTAATATTAGTTTGTCCCGATATGACAAGACAATTGTTTTAATAAGGTGCCGACTACTATTTTACTTTTAATAACTATCAATTTATTAGAAACAAATAATATTTAACTTTTGGCAAATAATACACATACATTTTTATAAAGCAATTAAAATAATTTAATATAAATTTAATATTGTAATGAATGAATTAAAAAAATATTTATATAAAGAAAATATTTAATAAAAACATTCTTTTTTTTTTTTAAATATTTTTTTATATTCAAAGCTAAAAAAAAAGCAAAAAAAGTGAAAACAAAGCTACAGATATAATACCAATAAAACACAATTGCAAAGATTTCTGTTTCAAATCACTAATATACATAATACATCTATGAGTTGACCATGAAAGAGAGGATGGGAACTAAGAAAAACTAAGGAGATATTTATACATTTTTACAAGAGTTTACAACACAATAAATACATATACTTTGGAAAAATGCCATGACTAGTGCAAAACATTGAAATTTCCTTTTTTTAAAAAAATGCATTGAGTTGGCTTGTTTGAAATAATTATTGAAGAAAATAAATTCACGTACACATGATGATATTCGTAATTAATAAAATATAATTCAATGCAAAAAGAAATTTGAAATACTGTAAATTTTCGTACAAGTAAATGATTGTAAATTTGTATAAAATTTATTGTGTTAAACACAAAATTTTAATTTTTATTTAAAAGTAAAAATTGTCAATACCAATTAATAATTTTTCCAAGAATATTTTAATGATTTTTATAATAACTTTTTTTTTAATTTCACAATGTAAATATCACCTCATTCGTTTAATTTTTTATCTTTTATAAAAGGCTCTTTTTTCACTGGGTTGAATTTAGATACAATTAATAGACAATCAACACGACTCAACACTCAACAATTCAATCATCAATCTTCCCTGATCATAATATATATACCGATGTATATTTTAATACAAATATTTTTAACATGAAACAGAAAGCATACAAATAATGAGTTTTCTTTTTTTACATCTTATAAAAACATTAAAAACGACAGACTAAAAATGAATTAAAATTACACCTTTAAAATACAAATATCTTAAAAGATTTGTTCATTTCAACAGCTACAATGAGTGAACGGCTAGCAGAAATTTTTGTACGGTATGTTTTTTTGATTTGCTGCACAGCAATTCTTAACCTTTTTACTCTAACGGACCCTACACAGAACCGTTCTGGGATGTTCGTCTTAAACAGCTTGTCAACTTAAAAGAAATCGAAACATTTCTTTCCGCCTATTATTTAAAATGTACGCATATAAATATAAATTCACAACAACTGTGCTCAACTAAAATAACATAGATTAGAATTATTGTTTTGTAATATTTTTTTTTTTTTTAAATTAACACAGGAATTTTTAGTTTCCTATAAATAGTTAATTTTGTAAACTTTTTTTCTTGTACTAATATTTAAAGAATTTTGAATCAAGCATTTATCAAATTTAGTATGGAAATATCCATATATTTTTCGAGTAGAACTTGTTTTATACTTTTCAGTATATTATTTTTCCCATCATATTCTGTAGATTTTTCTGGCTGTCTTGGATATATTAAATTTTTTAATAACTCTCTATTATGTATCACATAAATTTTATGAGCAGATAGTATTTTTTATTTTTACACTTTCATTTTTTGATTAAATTAATTAATTCGGCTTATATTGCGTGCTATAAAAGGAATAGAACTGAAATAAATTTATACTATTTCTCGTTTTCTGAATATTTATTTATATTAAACAAATCTCTCAAATATTATTATTTGTGCCTTTTTAAACAAAGGCAATGAACAATACAGTCAATAATTTTGTTTTCACCCTCATAAAATTCATTAAGTGATGAATTTACAGCGGGTTTTTTAAGTTCTAATATTAAATTTTTTTTTTTTTATAAAATTTATTCCGTACATTTGATTTTTATTTACGATTGGGATAAATTAAAAATCTGCAATGGAAATATAAATGATCGCAATAGATGCATCGAATGGTTTTACAGGTTAAGAACCACTGCTGTAATAGGTTTCTGTTATACCTATCCAGATAAGGACAGTAGGGTCCTACGAGTGCTTATTTGACTATATCTCTGTGTAGCTAGCTGTCAATGCATAATCTTAAATGAGAAGTGAGTCTTTCTTGGACCACTCGTCATTTAGAGTCCTCTGGATTTTGTGAGAGAACTATAATTTTGACAGTTCGTATTGGTTGTTGCTCTTCGTGCCGTTCTGCTTCATGGTATCGTCCGGATCAGTGGCATGCACTGGTAATGCCATGGGCAATCGAGGAGTCGTCAATATCTTCCAGCGCTGCAACAAGGAACATGTAGGTTAGATTCACAATAAAATCACAAATGTAATCTAAAAATGAAAAGCGTTTTACTTTTGCTGAAAGTTCTTATAAAGTAAATCTGTTACAGTAGAACCTCTGTAAGTCGAACTTCAAGGGAGACGCGAAATAATTCGAGTTATAGAGTTTTCGACTTACGCGCATTTTGTAAGGAAATATTCGACTTGTAGAGGTTTAGATTCTTAGTTAGTGAGATAAAATAAATAAAAATTCAAGTTACAGAGGTAATAAACATGTTTATTTGCAACTTAAAAATTATATCATGTACTACAATAAAAAAATCAAAATAATAATTCTGAAAATTAAAGATATTATGTATTAAAAATGCCAGTTATTATTATTTATATATATATATATATATATATATATTTGCTTTAGAAAATTAGATCGTTCTCTTTCTGTAGCATTATCTAAGCTATAAAGAGCAGAAAATTCTTTTTCTTACGAGTTGCTATTTCATAGAATTGGTTATTCTATTTACTGTATACTCATACATTGTTTTCTAAGAAACAATGGCATGCATTGTCCGCAAATCCTTAAAGTCGGTAACTTATTTTTCTTCGAGCTATAGAGGTAATTAGTTTCAAATGATCGAGTTGTAAAAAAGATTGTAAAATCAAACATTGCTAATGTTCGAGATACAGAGGTCCAAATTTTTTTTCGAGTTACAGAGGGAAAATAGATACCAAAATGGCTTGTGGGGATTGACTCATTATTTCGACTTATAGAGGGTTGAAATTTCGAGTCATGGAGGTTTTGGGGCTTGAAGGGAAGTGAACAAAAAAAATTGTTCGAGTAGTTGTTGAGGTTTTCGACTTAAAGAGGTTCTACTGTAGTAAGATTTTTGAATTGCGCAATTGAGAAAAACAACAGACAAGGAAGTTTTTTTTTAAAGAATCTCCTTCAATCCGACGATCCATGAACATGATATCGTTTTCTACTACTTTTAGCGATCTTCAGATTTTCAGTCACACTGAATAGCATAGGGAAAAAAAAATAGTCTTTGTTGCGAACTTTCTAGTAAAAGTGGAGTGAACTCACTAGGCATGTCGCCAGATGTGACGTGTCAAAGGTCACACTTCCATTTGTCTGTGATCCAAATCTGAAATGTTTTAACGTGCAGTTTTTTAACCCAAACGCGAAGGTTAGGTAATTTTACTTGGCATCATTGGGAAAAGTTGCATACTCTTTCAGATTTATTCAGATGTAAACTGCATTTCATTTTGGAGCATTTTGACTTTACTTATATTTATAGAATGCATTTTATTATTTTGTCAGCGCAAACCACTGGTTATCCAACATTATACTCATAATTTCGTTATTTAAGACGATAGTAAGCCTTTAATTATTAATTCGTTATTAAATGATTTAGTGATATTTTAATAATCAACAATGAACATAATTTCAATATAGAAACAAATTTTAAATATAAATACCCTAAAAAAGCGTATAATTAATACAAATATCCATATATTTAATTTTGTAACATTTTATGAAAAATACTTAATTACAATAATACGAGTCGACATAAATTTAATAATTTATGTCGACTCGGAATTTTTTTTTACGAAATTTTTTTTTCTCAATTTAATATTATTTTGGCATTTCATTTATGTTATAATCAACACACTATATTCTTTTAATGCTTTATTTTTTTAATTCCTACAAAATAAAAAAAAATAAAAAAACTAGAAAGAAAAAAAAAATTGCATAAGCAGAAGCAATTCATACCTGTCTCATAGTACCGGGAGTAATTAAAATCTGATAAACGAAATACACTGGCACGCACAACATCGAGGCCAAGGCCATGCACCATCCGATAAAGATTGCCCATCCAGGGTACTCATAATCTTTGTTGTACGTCACTGGCTTGTAAGTGATCAGGCTAAAGATGAAGATGCCCTGGTAAAAATATTCCGTCATTAGGCTGAGCAATATTTACTTTTCTTTTTAATTGATTTCAAAAATTTTCAGCCAAAGCGAAATAAATGCTCGCAAAACGTGTATTTTGTATTGTATTATAGCAAAAAATAGGCTAATTAAGGAAATTATAAAATCCTAATACCAGCTACTATAATTGATTTTATGATAATGTTTAATTGATAATTATCTGTATTAGAATATACAGAATTGTATGCTAACTTGATAAATCCTTTTTTTTCCCTTCTTTTTTATGTCATTTAATAAAAAAAGTAATGCTTTTAATATATTTTTAACATTTGTATAGTCCTTGAAAATCCATTCGTCTTTTACCAAGCAATTCTGAAATGTATACAGTATTGGTAAACTGCGACTTACTGAACATTGATCCATAGATGAGTTTTAATTGATAAATCACAGATATTTGATGTTTGTAACAATACAAATGAATGTATTTAATTCAAAACGCATCATAAAATCAATTATTTGAAATTATTCACGTCTCAGTGACAAAATAAACTACACCTCAAATAATCTTAATTTGAAAGTTGCATTTTAAAACATCAGGTATCAAGTCATATTGTAACATACTTAATTAATAATGTCCTATTAGGAAAAACATCCTAATTTTTGTAAGAAACTAATTTAATTTAAATTGCGGCACTTAATGAATGCAAATTTTTACTAGCACGAAAAAAAACAGAAAATAAATATTACTGACACTAATATTATAAGTCTTATGTACATTAAATATATTTAGAATTTTGAATTTAATTCAAAAATTCATACTTTCTAAATGAATTCAAAAATTGGCTTATAAATATAAACATTCAACTAACACATTGATCAAGTATTATATTAAATAATTCAATGTCTTTACGAATAAAAAAAAAAATGCTACATCTTATGTATAAGAAGGAAAAGATTAAGAAAAATAAAAGCACTTCTTAAATACATTTTTTTAGCAATATTAACTTTTAATTTTCATTTATAACTTGCGATTCGTAAGCAATGAACGCAGTTACATAAAATAAGACGTTAATTACTCTAAGAATATGTTGAAGCTGAAATAAAAGTTAAGATTCGCGCAAGAGATAATAAATGCATAAAATCTTATACTCACCTTTCATCCTATATTTCATTAGCTGCTTCCAAAGCGATAAAACGTAAAAAACTCAAATCCACCAAAATTTAAACAGTTAAGCGCAATGTTAAGATATCACATGAAATACAAATTTATTCAGTGAATGAATATAAATAGTCTTTGAATAAAAAATATGTTTAATAAAAATTCAACCAAAATTGTACACTTCAAAGCACTACATAATTCCACAGGCAAAGCAAAACCATTCAACAGACATACTGAAACAATCAAAAATGAAACATCAGTAGACGCTTAATTGAATCATCTTCTGAATTGAATCAACGAAAATTTAAGATTATAGATTATTTTTGTTGCTAACTCTCCTCACCCAATCTAAATCAGGCTCAATTTCCTGATCAATTTATTCCCTGACCATAATTTGCTTGCAATATACAATGGTATGATGAATCCAACTAAATCCATTAACACAAAAAGATCCGATTCAAAATAAGTATGTAATAATTACATGTAATTTTTTTTAAATTTCATTCCAATCCAATTATAATCATTCATTTATACAAAAGGAAATAAAAATCATTTAATTCAGAACCGGAACTAATTTGAATGCTTTCTAATTTCTCATAAATTGCGTAGTGCTCGATCAGAATTATAATTCATATAAAGCATATCTTCATATATTCCATTCATGTAAAACCCGCTTCCATTATCAAAAATTAAGGTATGATGTATTTATCAAAAGTGGAACAAAAATTTAATATTATATTTTGCTTTTTTTTTTTTTTTTTTTTTCAGCTCCTTTTATGTGTTAATCTCAGATTAAATACAGTAAATCTAAAGATATACACCATTTCAGTGTAGAAATAGATTTCGATTAAAATTATTCAACCAACATTTACTCTATACAAAAAGAAAGTAGCCCCTCGATACATCGCGTCCAGTTACATTGAATACTCAGGTATTTCAGTCCCTTTTTGGAAAAAAAATGTATTTTAACTTTTAGAAAGCAGCCCATTATATCGCGCATGCCAGGAGACAATGAAAAAGCGCAATATAACAAGGGGCTACTATATTGAAACATATTCGCTCACAGAAGTTTTGAAATCATTTATGAATGACCACTTTATATTCATTTTATATTATATTTTTACCATTTTATATTCGAAAATATATTCATTTTTCTTAAATGTTATTTGACAATTTGGAATGTTTAAATTTTAGTACCACAATTTTATTCCAATAAAATATAAAATTTACTTTCTAGACAAAAACCAATTACGGCCCAAATTCAATTCAGTAATTTTTTAATTTTTGCTTAAAGTATTTTAGTACACTATATAGATTATTAATTTATTCATTCATAAATGAATCGGATATCTCCTTATATACTTTCTTGTTAAGTATCTTCCAAACTAAGATCTAAGTAACTTTGATTTCAAAACTTCGTCAAAAAAAGCATATAATGAGTGTTCTTTTGACTATACTAAAAATATTCAAGACTTTGAAATAAATTTACAATATGTAAACTATAGAATGGTAGCAATGCATTAATTTATTAAAAAAATATAGGGCTATAGCGACAGAGAAACAACCTGCACAACTCATTTGTCCATCATATTGTTTTATTCAAATAAATAATAAATATTTTTTCTCCATGCATAAGATTCAAGTTTTTAAATTTCGTTTAAAATTTTCTTCAATCACTCTTTTTTAACATATTCTGGATTATTTTTCAGCAGATATAGTTGAAAAACGCAAAGTGCCTTTTCCGCAAAACCTTTTTTTGGAACGAAAGGTTGAAAACAATTGCATTTATTGAATGCCAAATAAATTACATAAAGTTCTTCTCTATTCCCTTCGTATATATTGATAGACAAAACACTATTCCCAGAATAAAATATACTCTCTGTTACTTAAAAAGAAAAGTTATGCAATTCAAGTACATAATTACATATTTTAATATGTTAAGTTAGTTATAAGTTATATATATTTTTCTGACCAATTGATCAATAATGATATATATCAGCCTACAAAATCCCTAATTTGTTGGCATCTTCTTTGTATCGAAAACCTTCGATGCGTCCATTTTTTCCTAGAGTCTCCATCGCCTTTTAATTGCTTGTTATATTAGATAAAACTCGGAAACCTACAATCGGGCAGTCCTCCTATCACAACTAGACAATAAGCTCTATTGAGTCGACTCATTTTTTCAAAGCAATGACTGCAGTACACGCCACCAGTGTGTAATTGAACTCTGATTCACGAACCAGTGCTATCATCGAACATTGAATGCAACACTTGTATTTTATCATGTTAAGTGATTAATTATTAGAACCAAATTAAATTAATCTTTTTGTCTAGTTTTGAAGAATAGAGAAAAGCATGCAAATTCTTTCTTTCTTCCTAAAATGAAAACCAAAAAAGTTGTAATCATTTACCGGTATGCAAAATCAAAAATAACATTGGAATCCTAATTTAATGTTTTTGTAATACAAAAAAATATATTTAATAGAAATTGCTAGAAAAATAATATGACTGAAGAAATAAATTCAAATAAATCGTCATAACATAGCAAAATTCAAAAATCAATATTCGAAAGAAGTCCTATTAGTTATTAGTTTTTAATACATGTAGAGTAAACAGTTGCTTAAAATCGTTGTTAAAAATATTTTTGAAAAATTCATTTTGAATCCAAGGTGAAATGATGAACAAAGATGTGGAAAAAAAAATTTAAATAAGTAAATGGTATAAATACACTGGTGTCCAAAATTAAGCATAATTGATAATTATGTGAATAAAGAAGGAACTGTAAATCTGAATGGCGGGAAACGTGATATGCGAGTGTAAAATGGTTATAAAATAAGAAAGCAAATCAAAAGAAAGATAATAATTAATTTTGTTATCCAAAGTAGCAATTTGAAAGAAAACTGAGCATAGCAAGGTTCACACTTTAAAGAAAAAATGAAAGAAAACATTAAATAAAATACTGATGCTGCAGTTTAATAAGGCTTGTGGTCACCTCTGACAGCCAGGCACGCTGCACAGCGATTTACCATACTTGTATCAGATGATGAATGAGTTGTGGGCTCAAACGGTTCCAAGCTTCTTGGAGAGCTCTCTTCAGTTCTGTAACGGAGCTTGGTGGGTGCGAAAGGGCTGCAATTTGTCTCCCGAGCATATCCCATACATGTTCGATAGGGTTTAAATCAGGAAAGTTCGCAGGCCACGACATGCGCTGGATGTTTTCCGTTTCAAGGAAGTCATCATCTCCGATCGGTGGCATGGCGCATTATCATCCATGAATATGAAGTCAGGACCGACAGCACCTCGAAACAAGCGAACATAAGGCTCAAGAACTTTACCAGTCTAGTCCAGTATCTTTGACCAGTCACAGACCCCGTGTCCAAGAAATGGAGGTCTGTGCGGCCGTCCATCATGATGCCTGCCCATACCATTACTCCCCTTGACGGAAAATGATGTCTTTCCGTTATGTTTCTTGGCTCAAAACGTGTTCCACGTTCTCTCCATATCGTTACCCGACGAGAATCACTACTCAGACTAAACCGGGACTCGTCACTGAACATCACATTGGCCCACTCTCACACTCCAATGTTGATGTTTCAAACGAGCGCGCTTATGCGCAGACGTGAGGGGAATGCAAACTGCTGGTCTTCTGGCATACAGGCCAGCATGATTGAGTCTCCTGTAAACAGTTTGTCTCGAAATTCGTATTCCTGTGGCGACTGTGAGCGCCGAACCCAGTGCTCTGGCAGCACTGCCCCTCTGACGTCGCGCACTTATTACCAGATATCGGTCTTGGCTAGGGGTTGTGACTCTTGGTCGACATGATACTGGTTGTCGGGTAACATCTCCCGTTCTATGAAACCTCTGCCACAGTCTTGAGATCACAGACTGGTCCACATTCAAAATTCGAGACACTTCGGTTTGTGATCGTCCGGATTCCAGCATTCCAACGATTCTTCCTTTCGCAAACATGTCCAATTGGCGTCTCTGTGCCATCATTCACCTTGTTTGATGGTTAACAACGTTCCTCCGCACAGCAGGTGCACGAAACTTGTATGAACTGCCTATGCTGCGTAAATCGGTTTCTCTGCGTTCCGACATGCGCAGGTGTTTCGCGCAGGACGTAGTCGACTGAAAAGTTTTGCATAAACCCAATGTTTCTTCTTCACCCAATTAATATCCGCAAGAAATTTGGAATAATTTTACGAATATTTACTCCATGTTTTTCGCATTTTACGATTTATGCTTAACTTTTGGGCGCCAGTGTAGATTTAATGCATGAGCGTCATTTTTGTATTTTTTCAAATGTTGTCGATACTTATAAGATACCTCGAAATGATTGAGTAACTAAATGTTAATGTTTTATTTTAGGGATAACTGGTATACTTCAAAAATTATTTATCGGTGTAATCTCATCCTAACAGAATAAAATCTTAGCAATCCATTTAAAAATATTCCGAAAAATTAAGTTTTTGTAACGATTATCCGAAAATTAACCGTTGCAACCATTCAGAACATAATCATCGCACTCACCATCGGGAAGAGTAAAATTACATTAAACATTAAAACATTACATTAAAATTTATTCTCTTCTTCTTTGGTTTCGTATTTAAAATATACAAAAAAAAAAAAAAAAAAAAAAATCACCATTCGAAACAGTAAAATTAGCTCGTAAAATTTACATTAAAACTTATTCTCTTCATTTTTGGTTTCGTACTTAAAATATACACACACAAAAAAAAATTTTTTTTTTTTGGCAATGATTGCAAATTTATTATCAAAGTAACTTTACTACCAGTGTTTAACACATTAACCAGAATTACTCAGTAACTTGCTTGCTAAAAATTTACAAATGAAATTATTCGCAATAGTGCTACATTTTTGTTGTATTATTGGTTTTGATATATTTAACACTTTTAAATTATAAATATTAAATGACAGAAAAATATTAAACTGACTACTCAACGCAATTATCTGGCATAAATAATTTTATACGTTTTGGGAATATGATAATCAACATCTACAAATTGGAAATTAACAATGGTTTTCTCTGAGGTTGAAGTTTCAGGCAGAAATGAGACTGGGTGTTGGCTTCCGAATTAAGAGAGCTTAGTTCAAAATCCGATTAGTGATAACGAACCGAAAGCTTCTGAGTCTATGCCGGGATACATTCATAGGCCTACATATTCACGATACATTCATAGGCCTAAATGCCTTTCTTTCGACTGAAGGAAAACAGTGCAAATCCCACTATGTTACACTTGCGAGATAGTTGTTCCAAACCTCTGTGCAAAATGTGGGTGCAGTGTAATAGCCTTCTAGGGTGAAACCTAGGATACGCTACGTATTTGTCATTTGGGCAAGGAGGATCTCAAATCAAAGTGTTCAGTACAAAAAACAACTACAGTAGTTTTATTTAAAATGTTCAGCTTTTATTGCGAATTTATTTCACTTATTGCATTGATTTATGCTTTAGCCTATTTTCAATACTTTTAATTTTTTTGTTTTAAGTATCACTATTTCATGTGTTTTACTATTTATTGAAGATTAATCGCATTATATATTCATTTTATAGTTCTGAATCAATCATGTTGAAGTATATTAAAATTAAAATCATCCATTAAATAAATAATGATCGTGAAATTACTCTCGTGTAGTGAGTTTTCGGTCCAATTTTTTTAATTTTGCATACCAGCGTAAATGCAGAAGAAACGAAGGCTTGAATCTACTTACACCAGTTACTAAGGGAGAAAGGAAACTCCAGCAGATCATGAGCCATGAGTTGATTCTGAATCCCAACATTTCTTCGATGTTGTCATAGAAACGCCGAACACCTGTTAAGATAGATGGATTGTGGAGAATAAAGCATGAAGTTCAATGGCCATTTTCGCAAACTGACACGCCCACGCAGACGGGTCTGAGTGGGAGTTTACAATAGAGTTCATTTACGGTACTTTACTTCCAGGTCACATTGGAAATCGCACACGTGAAATATAACATCTTCATTATTTAGTAATTTGTGGTGCGTGCAATTCTGAGTAGTTGTAAATAGTTATAAAAAAATTGACTGTTTTCCAAACATAATATTTTACAAAATAATATTTCTTAATGTATACATTAATTAACTCTGTTACAAGGAAGTAAAGTACCATATTACAATTTTTTTTAATATATACAAGACATGCACATAATTTTCAAAAAAATATACTAATATAGAAATTTGTAAAAAAATTTTTTTTGTTATATCAAAATTTGTTAAAAATAAGAAATTTCTATAATTTAATACTTTCAATATACATATATGTAATAAATAGTTTAAATACAATCATTTAAAACAGAAATTATTGTTATATAACTATTATTAATACATTTTTATTTAAAAATCAATAAAATATATCTCCTCCTTCAAATCACTCATTAATTACTTATATACTTACTAATAATTATTTATAAACTACTAAAAAATTATTTAAACAAAATAATACATATGAATTAATAAATCTTTAATAGAAAGAGTGTTCATTTGAAGGAGGATTGATGCTGTGAATTTCATTTCAAAAATTAATTTTAAAAAAAAGAAGAAAATTTGATAAAAAAAAATAAAAACCGTTATATAAAAATCGAGGTTTCTTTACTTTCAGGAGGGGAATTATATATACTTTTTTAAAAATCAAAAGCAATTTTTCTTTAAAAAAAAATTACTAAATCAGAAATTTTATCGAAAAAAATTTCGGATTTACCCCATTTTAAAATCATTATTAAATAGGGCCGTATTTATAAATTAAAATAACCCCCACCATTAATTAATATTTACGAAAATGGGTCATAATTCCCATCCTGATAAGTCGATTCGACTCTTAAAAAAGAAACCACAGACCAGTTCGGAATCGAAATTTAATAATAAAAAAATCCCAAGTACGATTGCTCCCGGCAAGCAATCTCCCTTTTCGTTCGTTAATGCACACTGTCCTTCCAAAGCATGTGTTCCTGCTTGAAGGACAGTCAACACCGACACAAAAAACACTACTGAATAACCTTTAAGTAAAACACACTGTCCCTCCAAAGCAGTGATTTTATTACCATTGAGTCTTCTGCTCGAGGGACAGTCAGCACCAGCAACATACACCTAACCTTTTGATTAATCTCTGGCCGAAGGAGCCAACCAGTCAAATTTAGGATTTAAATAAAAGTGTGTGAAAAAAAAAAGGAGAAATTTTAAAAAAAGGAATCAGGATCTTACATTAAATAATCACTTATAGGACAGATTCTTTAAAATTGCATAGGTTCATTTAAGGAAATTATTAATTTTAAATTATTTGTTACGTTTTTAATTTTTAATATTTTTTTATTATTTTTTAAGAATCGATGCAAAATTATTTGGTTTTTAAAAAAATTTGCTCTACGTCATTTAAATTTCGATATGTAAAAATATAAAGCCGAAATATTCGTAAGGGCTCTACAAACATCCTTCCAAAATAAATAAGAAATTTTACAAGAATATAACTTAAAATATAACTGTTTTAAAAATAAAAATAATAAGCAGCTGAAATTTATAAAATCATAGCAACACGTTAAAAGTTAAAAAGCAAAATGAAAGAGAAATAGAACTAAGAAATAGATGTACCAACACCAAGGATTCTCAAGCTGTACGCAAGCAAAGATCCCCTTAGTTTTAGCAAGCTTTTTTAAAAAATATCTTACAAGCACCCCTTCTATTGATGAAAGACATAGTTCGGTGTTATTAAAAGAAACAGTGCACTAATAGGCCAAAGAGAAAAAGGTGAAAAAAGACTCTTTCCAAAAGTTCAACCCCATAATATATGTTTACATGCATCATTTAACAGAACTCCATAAGGAAGATTATTTTAGGGTAAATAACTATTCCAAGAAACCTCAAAGACACTGAAGCGTAATAACAAAAATTCACATGCAAGATATATCGCTGAATAGCCTGATATTAATATAAGTTTACTCACTAAAAAAAGGAGAGAAAATTTGATTCCAAAAAAGGTGAATTGGTCCCTTAATCTATAAAAAATTCTATTATCATCTATAGTTTTAACGATAAATTTACTAATGTTTGAAAATTCTAGGTCATGCAAGTAAAGAAAAATATAATCTATTCAAAATAAACAATATGTGCGGAGAATAAACTTTTATAAGAGGAGCTGCATTTCGGCATAGTTTGAGAACCCTTAAGTAATTTGTTATAAAAACAGAATTCCAAAGCGGGTGTAAAAATTCTTTAATCAATTTATTTTTCTCAGCAGCTAATAACTCAAGCAAAATCCCTGTTACACATGATAATTTAACAATAATAGAGCGATTTTTAAATAAATTGTCTTGATATAGCGAATAAATACTAAAAAAAAATTTATTTTTTTTTACAGATGATACTAATGATTATTCAAGAATCAATGATTGTCATATTAAGCAAGAAAGTATGTTAGGTAAGTAAACAAAACGCCTAGATTTTTTTTTTTTTTTTTTTTTTTTTTTTGTAAAATTTCTATTATTATTATAATATGTCAACATGATTTAAAAAAAAATATCGAAAAGAAAACGAATTATTCGATAGTATATCGTCGAAATCATTATAGTATAAAACCTTTACTTATTCAACTTTAAAAAAAAAAATCTGCCTATAATTATTGAAATTATAAAATTGCTCATAAATCATGTTTCTCGAGAATAAAGAAATACTTTTTTCCTTGCTGTAAATGAAATAACAATCAGATCATATAATGACGTTTAAAACTTTCAAATTATTTAATTTTTTTCTCATTCTCAAATAATATAAGGTGTTGTAATTAATAATCGCTGTAATTGTCACAGTGGGTTTTTTTTTTCTTAATAATTTTTTCTCCCGTCTAAAATATATTGCCCTCGATCTCTATTATGAATTGCACAGTGATAATAAACGGCGATATTTGTTAAGTTAATGAATATCGTACATTTTCCTTTCTAATTGTTTTGGCAACTTATCATAATCTAATCTGTGTGCTTATCCGACTTTAAAAAACAGGCAGAATTTTTACACAGGCCCGCATTCGGAAGACGGATGGATTGCAGAGCCATTTCGAACAACACGAACGCGCTTGAAAAGAAACATAAACACCAGAAATGAATAGAGGTTAGTGAGAGAGAAGTTTAACAAAAAAAAAAAAAAAAAAAAAAGAAAAAGGCACGGGACTGAAAGCGGGGCGGTAGAGAGAGAGACGTTAATGTTTTTCGGCTTTTCGCACAACTGGTTGGCATAGTTTTGAGAGACTTGGGGACAGAGATTAGAGGTTTTGTTATAAACAGCCACCACTGTTACGTACCGTATACCCAGGCCACAGCTCCGCACTCAAAGACACAGAACCACAGCAGAGTCATACCACTTGCCGAGTAATAGTCAAACACTTGGAACACGTACATACCACCCTAAAAAATGAGGTACAGCATTAACTCTATTAAGGTTTCAGGGATCCTTGGCGGAGCCAGAGAACCACCCGATACCCGCAACGACTGCTTAGGAAGAACCCTACATCAGGCATACCGTCTTCGTTGGTAGATAGATCTGGTCTTATAATGATTCATAAATTGCATGACACAAAATGAGTAGAAAAACAATGGAAGAAAGAGTTGATTTTGATAAGTTTTCTATTGTTATTTCTATTTAAAAGTTGAGGTTCTTATCATTTGCAGATATTTTATTGTACATTAATATAAATTTTACTTTTTAATGAGAGATGATTAAATAAATGTTTGACAAGCCATTAAAGAAATATTTTTTTTTTTAAATGGCCTCTAATAGAAAAAAAATGTTTTGATAGTTGGATAAAATAAACATTGTCCCAATTATTATATGAGATATATTCTTATAAATAAGTTGTAAATTTTTGTTAATCCATAATTATATGTTATAAAAATGATTTACAATTTAAATACTTCAATACATAAAAAAAAATATGATTAAATAAAATGATTAAAATTTAATTACTTCAATTCATAAAAAATATGATTAAATAAAATAATTAAACATCATTACTTTTTATCATTCATTCTAAATTTTAGAATAATGAAATGCATATTTAAAAAAAAATGTTAAGTCCAATGTTTGTGAAACATGAGGACTACAGATGCAATAAAAAAAAATCTAGTGTTTAAAGAAAGTCACGTACTTTATTGTTACTAACGCCTTTTTATATTATTTTGTTAATGCTAGATCTAGTAAGTTTACATAATATCTGTGAAATTATTCCAACAAACAATTTACAGTTGCACCTGCTTTAATAAAAGCACTCTGTTGCGATAAATGTTTTTGAATTCGAGATGCTTGAAAAAGGGAGGGAGTTATCAAAAGGAGGGTGCTTGATAAGCAATCGGTACGTCATCATTTCGACAGCCATATGGAGCGTGTGAACATTCGAGAAAATTGAAGACATACTCACCAAAGAAGTTTCTAAAATGACGTGACAGTGGATATTAAGTCCAAGTCTAGAAAAACTAAACATTAGAGAAACTGACACATAACCCTTGCATCAATTTAGCTGCCACTGGTTTTTTTTTTTATATATATACATGCAAAATAATAACACATATTCATTTGATTCCTTCAACAATATCTAATGACTACTCTATTCCATGAGTTGATCAGAAAATATACAAGTGCAATCTTACATGTTCAAAGAACTTAAATATGATCGTGTATTCATTTTTAACACCTCACTATTCAAAATACATAATATCAGATTTTTTAAAATACAGACTGTTCTTAACATTAAAGTACATGCAAAATTGAAAAATAAATTATAACACTTGTTGTTTTTATTCATTTTTAATTTGCAAAGATCCATAATTAAGATTTAAAAATAAATAATAGAAGAGAAATAATCAAATTAGAAAGTAAATATAATTTAGAACATTATTAAGTTTAAATGTAATGAAAAATGGATAAACTTTCCAATTACTTTTTAGTTATCAAGCCTTTATTTCTTATTAAAATACATTTAAAAAGGCTTATATATTAATTACTAATTTAATGAATTGAATACACAACTGGAAAAGCATTAAAAAATCAATAATCCTTTATTCTAAAATGATTAAAAATAAATAATCTTTAGAAATAATTCTAATTTTTTTTAAGTATATTTAGTTTTAAATGGTTCATTGTTCATGAATTGATAATATTGTAAAATATTACAACTAAAAATGACCCCTTCGTACATTGTTGTTCGTACATTGTTTTTTTACCTTAATACCAGATTCATTCATGCATGAAGTCAATTGCTTTTAACAAAGCAACCTTAAGAATAATTTATTGAAACTGTAAACTTTCTTGTATTTGTGCATAAATAAAACATTCAAAATACTTATAATAACTCACTTCGCACACATCATCATAGAATAAAAAAAATATATTAATAAGATAAACAAATAGTGCAATTTTTAAGGATTTAAAAATTTATAATTAAAAGTTACTTTTTTTTGTACTTTAAAATTATAAATATGTAATATATACACACACAAAAATTTCATAGAATACCCTTAAAAGCTAATATTATAAAATTATAACAGTTCAATTGAAAAAAGAATTTTTTTAAAAAGTTAACCTAATTTAACTAGATTGTGTAAAAAATTAATTTCAGTCCTATTTCATTAAAACCAGTTTTAAAGTAGGATAATTTTTTCGTTAATTTTATAATATCATGTACATTTTTTTTTCTAATAACATATTCAACGTCATAGTATTTCATACACTCGTTATTTCTGTTTACTTGAGTGCAAAGCTCGTTATAAACTATAAAATTAAAATTGCAGAATAAATATAAATACCAAACTTCTGTTTCTACAAACATCAACTACAATGCAGTAATTATAACTAACAAGTTCATTAAATAAAATAATCCCTTTTCTAAAATAGTGTTTAAGAGTAAAGTGACTATTTCCTCCATAATGTGTTTAAAGTCATCTTAACTGAATATAGTATTAAACCAACATTTCTACTTCTAAAAGAGTTCAATGCATTAAAAGCATTTTTAGTAAGAACCATTTATGATTACCTTTTTTTGAGTCATAAATTGCACCAAGACCATTTCAGTGAAGGACAACCAAAGGCAAAATATTTCATTAAATACATAAATATAAAATACTACTTAATAGCATAGAGCTTTCTTTATGCGCTTCCACAAAGTGATTTCTTTTAACACATTCTATCATTTGATAAATCAGTTCAACTTTTCTTAACTTTTTTTTTCTTTTTCGTTTAGATATTATCATATATATATTTCAATTTGTGTATGCTATTCGGAAATCCCCATAGAAACGCATAAATCAAATTTTCTGGTTAACAAATTTCTCAAACAGAAAACTGTATTCCATATTTTAGCAGAGTTGTTAAAATTTGTAAAAATCAATCCAATGTTAAAAATTTTAACTTTTGAATCATTATTAATGCTGGATGTATAAAAGAATGCACTCTAAAAGGGCATAGGACTCTTACAAACTTTTTTTTCAAATCGCATAAAAAATATGCGTGTAATAATAATAAATCCATTTTTAAAATTCTATAGAATCTTAAGTTATATTAAAAACATTGATGCACTTGATTGTCAAAAGTATCCGCACATTTTATTATGAATAAAATAAAAAAAGAGATATTCATTCCTTTGAATTTTTTTTCATATTATTGACTTGACAACGTCATTGAAATGACTTAGGTTAGAACTTAATGTATTGAAATTTTCTATGAATATCTATGAAATATATTTTTAAAGTTGATCCGCAATCTTCCCTCAGAAATACTTTAAATTAACAAACTCGTTTCTAAATTCCAAGATTTGCCTTCTCAGCAACATTTTCTTCTCATCAATAAGATAGTTAAATAAATATGGGGCTTACTTAATTTTTCAGAATATTAAACATTAGCATCCTTTTCTTCTTGTATTCAGCGTTATTGATTTGATCAATAGATGCACTAGACAATAGATTCATCACATTGTCTATGTGTACTGTACTGGCAAAATATTACAACAAAAAATATTTATCAAAATTAAAAGCAAAAAAAAAATTATTTTTAGAATTTGCGTCGGTCATGTTAGTCCATCGTGTTCATATAGCCAATTGATATTGGGTAATTGTTCATCGATTAAAAATTATATGCAGCTCTCCACGTGTTGTGAGGATGTCAAGAAACGAAATTAAACTGTACACATTTAATGATGTTTTTTACTATAATTTATCTTTATATATTTTTAAATTATTTATTTTCAGACCATTTTCACATATTCTTAAAGAACTTGATCATTACAGTTTATTTTTTGTAGTGAAAAGAGAAAGAGAAGAAGTGTAATGTCTTCTAATCAGTCATTTATTTGAAAGTACTATTTTATTCCATTTATATTTGCTGGAATTCTTATGTTCCGTCCAATAATTTCGAATTAAATTTTACATCTTTAAATTCATTGTCTGTTTTTTTAGATTTTTTACCTTTTAGATGAAAATTGCTGCATGTGACAAGGGATTATTCATCACGAAAATTTCCTGATGTCAACATACTTTTGACATTTAAGTGAACATTAGCTTAACTTTAGAATAGATTGAAACTAAATTAAGAAAGAAAGAAAATTCCCGTCACCATTTACTAGTATCGAAGCTACTATTAACATTATCTGTAAGTAAATTTTACATCCTGAAGTGATGAATCTGATTTCTTTGCAATTTATATAATTAAAAATGCATAGCAAATTATTATTTATACAATTTTATGCAAACAAAAATAACTTTATCTTATACAATTCAATGATTCAATACAGCATTTACTAAATAGTAAACATTTAACGCAAAAGCTTGTTTAATATTCATTTTTTACAAACCATTTTTACTAATTTAATACTATTAAATCGTAATTTTAAAACTCTTATTTATGAAAAAGTATCATTTTAAAATGATAATATTCAATTAACAATCAAGAAAATTATAAGATAAAACTTTTTATTAAAAATTCAAATAGATTATTTAATTTATATCTTAATGCAAAATTTAAAAAAAAGGCATTGTAAAAGTTCGCGAATCAGATTCATCATTTTCAGTTATTTTTAGAGGAAAAATAGCTCACACTAAGTAACATAACAGCATTAAAAAGAATCATAAAAACCAATGGCAGCTTTTGATGGTTAGGTTATAAAGCAATCTCAAAAATAAACTGAATTTTATCTAAACTTTTCATCCATGGAGAATACATGAAAACAAACACGCAAACGTAAATAGTTTCGAAAACAATGGAAGGGAACTTACATTAGTAACCATTGACAATCCTATGAGGAACGATATGAAACACGTCACAGCTATGAAATATTCTCTCCTGTATCCAACCCTCAAGTAATTGGGAAACATATCCACGATCGCGGTGACGAAACCTTCAATTGCAACGAACTAGAAATGGTAAGAAATTAAAAATTAGTGGTTTTCCTTAAATTATCCAACTAGGCATTTTTTGAACAGAGTAAAAGTCAGAAAAATATTGGACAGATTTTATAAAATAGAAGCATACATATGAGTTAATTTCATAAAATATCTAATTTTCTTATCATATGTCTATTAATATGCCCGAATTTAAATTCTAGTTTGGACAAAAGAAGAAAGCAACGACAACTGAAGGAAAAACACCTTGATTGAAAAACCTTGATTCTGAGACCCGAAATTTGGAAAAAAATATTATGGATTACGTAAAGTTATAGAACCCAAGTTTTATTCCTCGTCGAATTCATAAAACTTCTCATTAGTATCGAAACTCTCATCCATATGATATTTCTTTAGCATGTCATCGCCTGAGTGCCACGATGAATGGCTGTCATCATATACTATCTCATCCTTAGTTGCTTCTGTGACATTTGAAATGCTAGATTTTTTTAATGACTTGACAACGATTTCTGTTTCAACTTCACTTTGATGAAAGCTTCTTCAGTCAACCTTATCACCAGAAGATTTCCATTGGTCTCTCATGACAGTTTCAGAAGGTTTGCTATTGCTGAACATCAAGTATTTGAAGCTGGGATGTCAAGTATCCAGGTAGGACAGCAAATTTTGTTTTCTTCCTTGTAATTACCTTGTTTCCCCCCCGTTATGTGTATTCTAAAATGATCAAGATCCAATAGGACAGGTTTGCGTGAGAGTTCCCCTGGTCTTCTATTTCAAACTTTCTAAAACCAAATATTCACTTTCTTTTTATAACCTTTGTCATGAGTATATGCAATAACTGATCGAGGAAGGTCTCCCTTTTTGCTATTGTTTCTCGTTTGAAAATCAGCGTCGGACGAAACTTAGTTACGTCGATTCAACAAGTAAAGAACATTTGCTCTTATCATGTCCCCTTGTATCCACGCACCTACAGTCCTCAACCCTTTCTTATCAACAGTTCTGTTACTTAATACAAAAAATTGAAAGGGAACTGCGTCCATAATTGCTATATGTTCTTCTTCAGACGCGTAGGAATTACATGACTTCGATCATTGAATGACAAAATAATGGAAATAACTTACAGTTGATAACTTTCAGGCACCTTGGTTCGTGTATGCAGGCTTAGTCCATTTCCTTTCATGAACCCGAAGCTCCAATCGTGTCCTTTTTATAGACACATTTGTTCCGATTGCCCTATGCTTTCCAATACACTTCTTCAATTACTTCTCCAAATCAGAACATTCTGTTGAATCTCGCATGAGCTTCTTCTAGCGTGGCATCCACAGTAGGATCTCTTTTTCCCATAACCAATCTTGGGTTGTTTTCTTAGTTGGAGGAGTACCACATTTACATTCAACAACACAACATTTCCTTTGTCAAACTCGATCACTTTTAACTTAAACTCAGCACTGAACGAAAATATTAGATAGTTTTTGCATACCGTATTTTTATAATACGGAATATTTTCTCTCTAGCGCGCATGCTCATAGGAAATTGCGCATGCGTATCTGTAATAATGTTTCCTATGAGCATGCGCGCTAGGAGGAAAAAATGCCGTATTATAAAAATACGGTATGCAAAAACTCTCTATTTTTTGTGCCATTTATCGGTTATACGTAACGTTGCGTAACAACGAGCATGCAAATTAAAAAAAATCTACTAAATATTTCGAAAAATGCGTGTTATGATTTGGGGGAAATACATCTACAAGTAATTCATTAATTTGAAAATAATATTACTTTTTACTTGTATAAAATTTATCAATAAATTAAAATATAAACATTTTATAATTATCAAATTAAATTTATTCATGTTAAATGTAATTTGCAATTTACCTGACTGTCCAATCCAAGCATCAGGATCATGAAGAAGAAAAGCACCGCCCACAGAGGGGCAGCCGGCATCTGCGTAACCGCTTTAGGATAAGCTATAAATGCTAACCCAGGACCTAAAACAGAACAACCGACCTCTTTTATTACTGCATGTTGCATTCACGTTTCTGCCTTTTAAAATAAACATAACACTATATGCATTTACCTGTCTGCCTTGTAAATTGGGCTTTTAAATAAACAATACATTTGAATAGAAATATCTAATTTCCAATAAACCTTAATTAATTTAATAATTTTTTCCTGCTATATTACATCCATCATAAAAGACTTCATAAATGCCTTTCAGAGGATTTTAATGATCCCCTGCCTAATGGATAAAAGCCAGAAAACTTCAACCATGTCATTTGATCACTAATATACCAGACTATATTACAATCAGAGTGCATTCATTTTTAACACTGATTGTAGCACATAATGTGGGAATCTAATTCTTGTCCTTTAGTATACAAAATAACATGTATTACCATTGGACCCTCAGTGGAACACTCGTATAAATAGATTCAATAAATTTTCACATGGGGAATTAAAAAATCAACATAGTTCTGATATAATCAAAAAATACAATCAAATTGTTTTAAATTAGTAATGAATCCATTCCATGGGAAAGAAGACAACGTACTTTAAAATTTTATTAATCGTACTTTGTTGGAAGTTAAATTCTTTCATAATAAGGGGACCTCTTACTCTTGAATTTTCTATGAAATATTATGTTTTGGAAATAGTTTTAACTGGTTAAGTTACGGGTTTTTTTTAATGAATTGTTAACAAATAAGTCATTACTTATCATAATGAGTTAAAAAAATAATGTGCAGACTACAGTTAAATGACACTGACCACTTTCTGCTACATAAGCGACATCCACTCCAAGTTCAGTAGCCATAAAACCGAGCACCGAAAAAATGGCGAATCCGGCATATAAGCTGGTACCACTATTTAGAAACGAGATGAATATACATTGCCTGGAAAAAGAAAATAATAATAATATCTGTAAGTAGATGTATATATACTCACACATATACAAGATACCAGTTTCTTATAATGGAATATTACTTGTAAAAGTTGTTGTGGAAAGTGTTGTAGCTTCCGAGAGCTGTCATGCATCCCAAGGAAATGGCATAGGAAAAGAAAATTTGCGTACCAGCGTCTATCCACACCTAGCGAAATAGAAAAATTGGTTCTTTTAGTAAAATATTTGTTACATTCATCAGTCATTTTACAACTACATTTTTTAAAACTCATGTAGAAGATTGAAAAAATTTCAACAGAATATACTGTGTTTGGAAGTTCTGTTTAACTGAGTATATAAAAGCAAAATTTAAGAAAATAAAAATGAGTTCATTCTACTTCCAGCTGCTTCGGATTTTTTTTACTAAAACGGTGGTTAGGCAATAGGGGATTTTTATTTCGAAATTTGCTGCTCTTAATAAATGTATATTTTCATTTATTTTCAAATAACATTTTCATTATAATCTCATGAAAGCATATAAGTTTGAGTATAGTGTAGTTATTATTTATTTAGTGTTCCAATTATTATTTATCATCCATTTTTCTAAAATGCCTAATTATGCGTCCATTAAAATAATTTTCATTTCTGTTGTAATATATATATATATATTACCGTGGATTGTAAATGCCTTAAACAAGATTTTTAATAGCAATGGTTATACTCAAATAATAATTTTTTATCGCATGGATTAAATGAATTTAAACTAATTTATTGAAGCAAACGTAATATTATTATTATTTTTAACTTTTTGTTCCTAAAATTTCAGTTACATCCAATACATATTTCCCCTATTTTTAAAAAATTTCTTTCTTTTGTCTCTTCTGTATTTTAAATTTGATTTCCACTATAAAAAGGGCAAAATACAATAAATTCAATTTCGAATACCCTTCACATGCATAAATGTATTCAAGATAAGTACGCAGCGGATTCTCTTATCATTCTTATACAAAAAGAACAGAACTTATTCATGACTAAAACTTATTATTTTAATAATTAAGTCATGAACATATATAACGATACTCATTATTCAATGTCTACTATCTATGATAAGAACCCTTTAATTAGAATACCATTTTTTTCCCTCGGAATATTTTATGTGATAATTGAATTCAGAATACTACATGGAGTGATCGTTATCGAAACAATGAACTGATAAAAATAACCGTATTTTTTTCGTTTAATTTCCCCAAGGACGTTATTTATTTTACGCTATTGTTTTCTTGGTAAAAGAGAATACCAATTATAGAGAGAAAGAAAATTTTCCAAAGAGTGCTGAAATAGGTTTTCTCCGCATTACTCGTAATTCGGAGAAATGTATTTGGATATCGGAATGCATTTATAAGAATTTTTAACAAAATATTAAAAATATCTGGTTTAAATATTAATATATTAAAAATATCTGGTTTAAATATTAAAATATTAAAAATATCTGGTTTAAATATTGAAATATTAAACAAAACAAGTTTTCTTCCTTAAATTATTAGATTTCTTTATAGTATTATTTTCTTCTCTTTTTCTTTTTGGAAAAGGTTTTTTGAAACATGCATTTTTTTTTATTTTTGAAAGTTAAACATTTAAAATTTTAGTGCTTTATTAATTTTTCAAAATTGTATAATAGGAATTTAAGCGTTGAATATCAATCAATCTATATAAAGGACTCGTTTATTGATATCATAATTTTATATACTTTAATACATTTCAATGAACTTCATTCAAATCCACGCTTGAGAACTGAGTTAATTTTTAACATGAATGATTCTCAATTTCCCTCGCACTGAACTTACTTGTCCATCTAGAAGCTTCGAGAAATCTGGTTTCAAATAAAATATAATTCCTTTCATGGCACCATTCAAAGTCACGCCCCGAATCAAGAGGATGGTGAGCATCACATAGGGAAAAGTTGCGGTGAAATATACGACCTGCAGAGAGAAAAAGAACAATTAGAAACTATGTTTAACAAAGTTTTGCAGCAGCTATGATCATGTATTTAAAATGCTAAGTGATGCTATATAGGATGGGTGATATATTAAAATGCTACGTCCGTAAATACGCAATAACTACCTCAAGTTATTGGTATAACTTTTTTTGTAACTAGATTTTAATGTAAACATCATAATCTTTGCCATTTTCACTTAATGTTATAGCGCTACAAATATTTACTTTTTTCAACGAAATTTTTTTTTTAAAGTAGTGTTATCCTACGATGTTTTATAAATGATTAACACATAAAAATATATATCCCTCCTGTAAAAATCAAAGTCTTCATTTAGAACGTGACAATTTTATTTCATACCGTATTTTTTACATTATAATTATGAAGACAACCTTGAAATTTGAATTAAATATAAGCGTTATTATAATGTACGACAACAACATATAGTTTCGATATTTTTAAATAATAATGCCATTATAAAATTTTCATCATCCCTATTGAATTATAGAATAATACCCTTTTGCCAAGAACTCTCATATTATGTTTAAAAAAATAGTTCCCCAAAATTTATAGATTTCAAACGCTTGTAGTTTCGTTATAATACTTATACTTCAGCTTGTTAAAGCCAATCGTATTCCTTATTAATAGATCGATTCCTTATTAATAGATTCCTTAATCCAATCGTATTCCTTATTAAATCCAATCGTATTCCTTGTTACGTGATGGAAAGCAATGGAAACAAGATAAATGCATTTAGTTTTCTACATTTGCGATTTAGTTTTCAACAATATAATACAAGAAAGACCAGTGATTGAGTTGCATCCGATAAAAATTTAATAAGAATGGTTATTTAAACTAGAGTGTAAGCATAAAAATAAAAATTGACGGATGACTTTCTGCGACATTTCTTGCCAAAAATCTCTCAAATAGTTAGATCGGCGAGATAGTGGGACAGTCATTGGCTCCAGCTCATCGTACCTCAAACATATTCTATTGATGAATGTAACTGGTCAGGAAAGTGTGTGACAAGCACGAAGGCAATCAGCAAAAATGATTATGTGCAATGGCCATTAATTTGTTGAAATGTACGGTCAAAAAATGTAAAATGACAGGACAACAGAACAGCGCACATAATATCGACGACGAACTGACGTGCTGATATGACAATCAAATAGTTCCGGGTATCAAATGTAGTGGCACTCTCCGGTTATCGGACCATATGGCGCGCGACAGTCAGCTTATGGTTCAAACACTGTCCTAGACGTCTTGAGACACTCTCAATTATCAAAGTACAATGATCCAGGCATCACTGCAAAATTCAGATAGGTGAGTGAAAGTGGCTGAAATGGATGGTTCAAATTTCGTCGTTATTGGTGATCTTTGTGGTTACTGGTATCCTTGTTACAAGTCGAATCGTTGATAAATGACAATCAAGTACTGTGAGAGCCACGCTGATGATTACCCTGTCTCATGTTCTGTACGCTCTTTAGGTTAACTGCTGTGTTTCATATATGAGGCATTGGTAGAGTTAAATCACTATCTTAATTTAATTCGTATAATGAAATAGAGCCATAAAATTGGAATTCCCTTCTTTTACGGATTAGCCAGATGTTGCGATGCTCTGGAACTCTAGCTATTCATTCATTAGTCGCCAAAATGTAATCATTACTTGCATATGAAATTTCCTTACAGGTAAATAGTGTAAAAATAAAGACAGTAAAAAAGCTATTAACAATAACTACAAATTTATCATTTATTTTTTTAAAATAATGATAATTAATTTTGCGGTTGGCAAATTAAAAAAAAATTATCTAAAAGAATAACCAAGGCTAATGCTGAATGATGTTGAAGAAATAATATAATGTGGTGTTAATGAGAATCGCGAATTGATTAATGTCAAAATACATCCTAGGATTGAATACAAATAAAAACTGTTAAAAATTCCCGATATTTTCGATATTTATATTCCCCCCCACACACACACAAAAAAAATAAGCTCTGTTGGATATTAATGAAAATCGCTTACTTTTCCTGTCCATTTCACCCCCTTCCAAATGCAAAAGTAGCAGATAACCCAAGCTAGGAAGAGAGTCAAGGCCAGCTCCCAGCGGATTGCACCAGGATTGTGAATGCCGTCCGAGATCTGGAGGACCTTGCGTCTGTTCAAAATTATAGTCAGTCACCATTATTACCCTTTCGTGCATCGTCATCAAATTCATATTACAACAGATATAACAATAATAAAGTAACAATTGTCGCTGTACTTACTCCCAGAACTCGACGGCTGCATCCACTTTCGGGCTATCGACTACTTCGCTGGAAGTAAGGTTGGACAAAGTGATATTGAGCTCTTTAACAGTGAGACAGGACTCGGTGTTCCATTCATTGTCACACGTCGCCCAGGGCAGGGTGTGCGAGAAACTGTGGTATAGGTACAGAAGTCCCCAGCTCAGAACAACAATATAGTAAACGTTCAGGAAGAAGCAGATGATAGTTGTACCATAGCCAATACCTGAAATAATACAGTTGTTTGAACTGAAGACATTACATAAATAATATAATATTTAAAGAAAAACAATTTGGTTTATTATTTTTTAAAGCGATGTGTAATATTGGTTTTAATCTTTTATAAGCGATCGTTGCTGATAAAAATTTCGAGTCATTCTTCGAAATAAATCGCTGCGGGATCTGAAAATAAGCATGAGATGGATTTCACTTTTTATATTTTTCATATTTCTTAATTTCTTCAGAACTCCGCACGGAAAGCAAGGCAGTGTTAATAGAAGATCGTATTCCTTGATTTAATATTTCATTTCTACAGCGCATTAATGAAAAAAAAACTAATAAAACAGTCCCCAAATAAGATATTACTTATGTGTATTTTACTAAAAACGCAATTATTCATTTTTAAAGCTGCTTTTTCTATCACGCAGCTTTTATGAAATGCAAATTCCTAATAACTTTGTTTGATTTATTTAAATAAAATCATAACGTAGCCTTTTAGAGTGTAATAAAGCTCCGGATTTCGACAAAATGATATAATAAAGAGTTTTGGCATACCGTATTTTTATCGTCCGATATTTTTTTTCTCCCTAGCGCGCATGCTCATAGGAAACATTATTACAGATACGCATGCACAATTTCCTATGACCATGCGCGCTATGGAGAAAAAAAATATCGGACGATAAAAATACGGTATGCAAAAACTCTCTAACATAAGCTATGTATATCCCTTTGAAACCGAAGCAAAATGTAAGCGATTCTAATTAAACGAATCAACTGTTGCCAATTTCGGCATCTTGTTGAAAGTACTTTTTTTCTGGTAATTATCACTTACAACAGAAAATCCACTGTAATTATATGTGAAAAGCGCAATTTTAGAACTTGGTAGCTCTCTAAGAGTCACGCGAATGAGGGGTGGGGTGGGGAATAATGGCTGGATGGCAAGAAAGAGATTTCTGCGCGCCCCCTTCAGAATGAGGAAGACCGAAATTTATGGCATGGGATGTGTGAATTAAAAGAGGTACAATTGGCCGTGTGTAATCTCGAAACGTCGAATCGCATGCGATTTTGTCAATCGCGATTTCCCTTCGGATTACGGTCAAGGACCTTGAGACACATCTGCTTCTGCAATTCGAATGGGAACCGCTGTATTTTTTTTTATTTTTTCAATGCAAGCTATGCATAATACACAATAATTCATCTTCGAATTTTTATCAAAGTCACTCAATTAGCTCGGCTATGTGAATAAGGAAGAGGTTTTAGAAAAACATTGTAAAAGAAGCATTTTTTTTTTTTTTAAATAATTTTTTTTAATTTACCTTTTACAGCTGTCACATGCAATAAATCTTGAGATAGTTTTGAAATCCCACGGATTTAGTGTAACAATATTATTTTAATTTTACAATTTAATGTGTATTTTTGTGAATTTTAGACGTACAACAACAATGCATGAATTCTTGATTCCGTCACATGGTATTCCATTAACTTTAACTGAAGTTCATTTCTAATAATAAAACCCTGAGTTGCTGAAATGCAGGTGCGATCTTACTCAGCAGGTGGCGATAAAATGAGTGGCGTGACAATAAATTTACCTTTGAAAATCGGGCAGATGTCCCACACGGTGATTCCGCCTTGACTGGTGAACTGCCCAAGTGCTATTTCCAAAATGAATACTGGAGCTCCGCCAGCAATCAGACAGATGAGATACGGGATCAAAAAGGCCCCTGGGGGAAAAAAAATGCAAATTTGTCATGTTTGTCCAAGTTAAAATTACAGCATGCTAATGATAGCAGCACTGATTATATATAACACATCATGAAACCAACCTTTCTTTAGTCTGCTGCATTTATTTGATTTTTAGTGATCTTCTTAACGAGCGAAAATTATTATTTCTACGTTTAGAAAGACGGCCATTACAAAAGTACAATAACATTACAAAAATACAGTGGTATCTCAGTATACAATTCAGAACCTTGGATTTATACAAAAAGTAGATATCAAATGTATTTTTTCCACAAGAAATAAAGAGAAAATACTTAATTTGTAAACAAAAAAAAAAAAAAAAAAAAAAAAAAATCCTATTGTCATTGTCATATTATACGTTTATGAAGTGTATAAGTTAATTTAAACATTGCTTGAAACTAAAATACATAAATACAAAACAAAATTAGATGAAATTTATACATAACTGATAATTTAACCAAATTTAAGTTATTTTTTATGCCTCCCCCTCCATTTGGAAATGGTTGAGGAACACCACGAGAAGTGTTTGAGAATGGGGCGTTTACTAAAAAAACGTCCGAAGAACTTTATGCTTCTGCTTCTCAAAGGGTGCGTCAATTGCAATTTCAATGCAATGCTATTTTTATTAGGTGCACCCTGAAGATTTTTTCTCCTAGTGGTATTCCAGAGAAATATGTTCGCAGATATAAAAATAAATACAGTTACTCTTTCCCTTGTCAGTTTTTCCATTCCAAGGCAACTTTCATTACAAATAATAAACCTTTCTTATTGTTCTTTCTTCATATTAAAAGTCGCCTGACAGCCATAATTCATCAAAAGTTTCCGAGAAATTAGGAGCGGTCACTTTCGTGGTTGGCTTCTAACAGTGCTAGCGCGCATGTGATTTTCAATGTTAAAAATAAATTTCTGTTCCATTTATGAGACTCCCCCGAGTAATAGTTTTGGGAGTTGACCATTTGGATATAGAAATGTGAAGCGTTATTTTTGTCATATAGCGTTATTTTTGTATACAGTTAGTCTACAATTATTTGTCAGTTTCTAAATTCGCCATTGAGAACCATTGCTCTACAGGATATTTCGGAGATGATGTTACAACTTGCTCGGATTTTGTGAGGTAGTGCTAGCAAAATTTCTGACAGACATCTATTTGGCAAAGATTTTGACGAACGCTAGTCGTATTCCAAATATAGGTCGAATACCAAACAAAATTTTAAGGGGAACAACTAAGTATACCAAAATGGCTATATTTCAAAGTGGATGTATATCACAGTAATGTAGGCATGTTCGCATAATTTAAAAAAAGCAGTAAGTTACAACATAAAGGAAGAGATAACTAGTACAATTAAATACTGTTCATAAAGATCTGGACAGTATTTGACTCGCATTCGAATAAAATGTTATAATTTATTTTCTGACTTATTATTTTACACTGTGATACAAGTTTCCACTATTTTTTTCTATTATATTATCAAAAAAGTTTCATAAAATAAATTCAATGCAATGCTATTTTTATTTTAGTGTTAATGCGGTTTTGTAAGTTATGCTCTATTAGCTGTGTTAATTATGCTCAATTCGTATACTATAAGGAGTTGAAACATTTCCAGAACAAATGTTAAAATCTTTCCATTTTTAAAAGAAAAACTCATTCATAGATTTTCTCAATCTTAGATAGGCCTTCTAATAACCTTCATTAAACGGTGATTAAATTTTAAATATTTATTTTTAATGTATCACAAAAGTCACCTGTATATTATAATAAAAAATATGCTATAGCTATTTATCCAAAAAATTATTTTCGTACAATAAAGAAGTTAAAGAATTTTTGTAGTTTGTGTTGTTAAATAATTTTGAGCATTTTTTAAATAATTTGTATTGTTAAGTAATAAATTGTAATTTTTTTGTTATCCATTTTGAGATATTTAACTCTCATTATAAAAGATTAAAAAATATTTTTCATTCGAAAAATATTCAGATTTAGCCATCGTTCATTTGTTAAAGCATTTAAAAAATGATTGTCTTCCAGTGTTTATCACTAACTTTTTTTAAGTCAAATGGAATGTAAAGAACTTAATAAGATTTCTTTTCAAATAATATTTAGATTAAATAGCCTTTGCATTTAAAGAATATTTTAGTATAAATTTTTTAAATAATCTCAAACATTTTAACAGTACAGTTTGGTTTTTCTTGTATAATTTTTACCTCTTTATGAGCAAAAAGAGAACACTGTAATCCATATAATATGGAAAATAGAAACTTTAAATTAAATCAGGTCGGTTTATATTCTAAATAGTATTATAAAGTAATGATTTCTAAACCAAAAACAAAAAAGTAATGACATAGCGAGTTGCCTAAATGTTTAATAGAATGAAATAGATTTCTTTAAACATTGTATAAAAAGAGTGGCAAGGTCATGAAACATCGATATCCGCATGTCTGAATGTCACAGAGCTCACTGATTCAAGGGCGGAGCAACACACTGTTTAAAACGAACTAAAGTGTTGCTATGTCTGCCTACTGTATAGACTTTTAGTAAACGCATTGGCAGTTGTTGCTCGGTGAAATATACGCAGGAAAAAATTATTTTTAATACTCTATTTCAAACATTTATTAATATAATCTATGTTTATAATATTAACAACATAGTTCGTAATTTAAATTATCTTTGTTTAAATAAAGTATTGCATTTTTAATATAATTTGATTTTTCTTATTCTGATAATTACGTATCTGTCGTTCAGTTATTAATTATAGGAATTTAAATTTCTTTTTAATAATTAACCTCTTTTTATCATACATTCGGAATTATATATAGTCGTATAGATAATCATATTTGTATGATAGATAGTCATACATTTTATTCTTAATGGAAGATTATATGATTATATATATATATACATTCATGTCCATAAATTAAGGATAATGAAGTTCAGGCAAAGAAAGAGACAGAAGCAAAACAAATTTGACTCATTTGTAAAGTCTATTTATTAAACAAAAGGTAAAGAGCAAAAACGATGCTATATGTTTGACATAATTAATAAAAATTGCAATTTTTACTCCCTGGACCAAATTTCAAAAAAGAACCTATTTACAAAAAACAGTATAACATGGTTAATATGGAGTATGTCTCCCGGAAGATGCAATACAGGCCTTACAACGCCTAGGCATGCTGAGTATCAAATTATCAATCTGATCTTGAACGCCGCAGGCGTGCCACTGGCCTTCCCGAGTTAACGAGATTTCAGTGTTGGGTGCACATCTACGGAAGGGGAATATTACACCACTCATCAAGCAATGCCCTCCGAAGTTCCGGTTGACAGGTGGGAGGGGGTGGACGGGCTGCAATTCGTCGGCCAAGCATATCCCACACATGCTCTATTGGATTCAAGTCCGGTGAGTATGCTGGCCAATCCATACGGGTGATATCCTCCAATTGAAGGCATTCCTCTACAATGTTTGCACGGTGAGGACGGGCATTGTCATCCATAAACAGAAATTCAGCACCCATGGCGCCCCGAAAGAAACGTACATGTTGTTCCAGAATGACATCCCGGTAGATGTGGCCTGTCATCGTTGCACTCTGAACATGCAAGTCAGTTCTGGAACCAAGAATAATTCCTCCCCAAACGAGCCATCCTGCACCACCGTAACGGTGTCGTTCAATGGTGTTCTCTTGGTGGTAATGGGTACCTGGTGCTCTCCATATGAAAGTCCGGCGAGAATCAGACTGCAAACTAAACCTGGACTCGTCGGAAAACATCACACAAGACCACTGTTGCGGTGTCCACAATGCATGCTCTCTACTCCAGGTTAATCGCAGGCGACAGCGAGTTGCGGTAAGTGGAACACATCTGACAGGATTACGAGCATATAGACCAATGTGCCCTAAGCGTCTGTACACGGTCTGCCTTGAAACTGTCGTACCGGTAGCTGAAGAGAGCTGACGAGACAGGTCTGATGCTGTGCTCCATCTGTTTCTTTTGGAAGTAACTGCTAAATACCGGTCCACATTCGGCGTTGTAACTCGGGGGGCGACCTGTGCTGTAACATCTACTCACATTACCATCATCTTGGAATCGTTGCCAAAGCCTGGAGATGACACTCTGGGCGATTCCAAATTCCTCGGATACTTCCAGCTGGGAACGTCCACATTCCAGTCGTCCGATAATTCTACCACGTAAAAAATCATCCAAATGCTTCCTTTGTGCCATAACTACGCGGTTATAGCACTGAAAGGCTTTTAAAGCGCTTGTGAGCAAATTTACTTCTTTGCCAACATTCCTTATATACCCCTCTCTTACACTCTCGTCATTGTGACGTATGGTCCATCTGGTGGTTTCCTGTAATTTGCATATTCTTCTTCAAGATGTGTGTGATAATTCTGAAGGTGAAATTTTTATTTTAGAGTTCAATTTCTGTGTGATTCTGAATTATCCTTAATTTATGGACATGAGTGTATATACATGTGTACATTTTGTGAATATTGATAATTTTGTGACTCAACTATTTTCAATTCAATATTTTGATATAGAAAGAATCTACCTACAACTCGCTATATTCTGTAAATGAGTAGTTGGATTTTTTTTTCTTTTATATTCAAGCGCAAAAACAAATATTGTAAATCTTTAAGAGTGTTTATATGCATAAGAACATATGATTAAGCTATAATTATAGATGGGGCATATAATTTCCCAGTTTCATCACAATATATTTAAAAAATCCGCCGATAAATTTAGAGAAAATTTTCGCAAAAATTAAATTTCATAAGAACATCGCTTGAAACAAAACAAAAATTAGTAAATACCGATGACAAGTACAAAATTTTTTTACAATTTTAACTTCAAAAATGTATCTAAAAATCAAATTTTAATTTCATTTAATCAAATATTTTACAAATAATTTACTACCACTGTGCAAATAAAAATAGAATTTTTTTTTTTAACTAATGTAGTTTCCGAATATTTTTATTTTATTTTATGGCTAATCTGATTTTTAAAACTAAAGTTTTATTTAATTAAAAAAAGGATTCAGAATTTTACTGGTACTTTATTATTTACTAGTAATTCTACGGGTTTGGTAGTGCATCCAATAAAAATAATAAATCGTAAGAAAAAAAATTAGATATCACTGTCTTGTAGTTTTTATGTTATTTATACAGTAAATTCTAATACATTTTCCTCCAAATAATTTTAACTTTCTTACTTTTTCTTGTGCATATTTTAACAACATGATAATGAAAGCATAAAATTAATACGACGAAGGAATAAAAAGGTGCTTTTAACAATCTAATTTAATATTTTTTTGTGATTTTCGGCTTAACACCAGAAAAAGAAATACTTAGATGTGTGAGGAAGTAATTTAAATCTTAGAAAATAGACACATATGGATCCAAAGACACAGACATATTTCAAGCCTCTTAAGTACAGAGAAGTACTTAAGAAGCTTGAACTTATACTTATGTTAGAAGCTTACACCTATGTTATCTGTACTTCTTAAGTACAGATAAAAGTATAGACAGAGATGCAACGAAAAAGTTTCATAAATTAAATTCAATGCAACATTACTTTTATCTTAGTATCAATGCCTTTTTGTACGTTAAGCACTGATGCTCTATTAGTATATAATAAAGAGTTGGAAAATTTCAAGAACAGTTGTTTTAATCTTTCCATTTCTAAAAGAAAAACTCGTTCAATGAATTTTCTCAATCATAGTAATATAGTCTTAAAGTACTCTTTATTAAACGGTGATTAAACTTTAAATGTTTATTTTTAATACATCACAAAAATCACTCGTATATTTTACAATAAAAATTTTGATACAGCTATTTATTTAAATTATTCTTTTCGTACAATAACAAAGTTAAAGAATTTTTGCAAAATAATTTTGAAATTCGTTGTCATTTTTTTTTTTTTTTATTCATTTTGAGAAATTTAACTCTAGTTATAAATGATTAAATTATCTTTTTCATTTGAAAAATATTCACATTCAGCCATCGTTCATTTGCTAAGCATTTAAAAAATGATTTTAAAGGTTGTCGTCTAGAGTTAATCAGTAGCTTTTTTTAAAGTCAAATGGAAAATGTAGCTTCGATCAAATTGAGTAAAGGATATTAATGATGAATTAGATTTCTTTTCAAATAATATTTCGATTAAATAGCTTTTGTATTTAAAAAAAATTTTAATACAAGTTTTCAATTGAAAATAGATAATCCAAAATATTTCATCGATACGCTGTGTTTTCTTTTGGGCCATTTTCACCTTTCATGAGTAAAAAAAAAATCCGTATAATATCAAAAATAGTAACTTAAAGTTAAATCCGTTTGCTGTGTATTCTAAATAATAGTATAGATTATTTTGTGTTAAAAACAAAAGTAAAAGAAGTAATGATATAACGATTTGTATAATAATTATTTATAGAATGAAATACATTCCTTTAAACATAGTATAAAAACTGATTAAGGATCATAGAGGTAATAAATATAAAAAATAGAAATTCCTTTCCTTTGCACGTTTTCGAATGATTAGTATTTTTTTTATCCTATGTTGTATGGTAAATGTGTTCGAGCTATCCCAATTAAAAATGTTCTTAAAGGAATGGGTTAACCGAGGACAAAGTTTTGAATAAAATGAATACCTTATGCAAAAAGTATAGGGGCTTACGGGTAAGTCGTTGAATGACGGGCAACGACCTGGTTTATCGATTATTTATCACAATAAAAAAAAAAAGTAATACTCTTATGCAGGGAAAAAAAAGCAACTCATTAACCGATGATCAAGAACCGTAATAAAATAAATCTTTCATGTTATAGGAATAGAGGATTTATAGGAACACAAATGTACGACGTCTATGGTCATAAATCATTGTTGTCTTAACGAACTAGGTTTATTGTTTTTTTCATGAAAAGAGAAAATAATGTTTGAAAGATTAAGATTATTTATTAATTATTTGATTAATTATTTATACGTGATTTTACAAAAACTGTTTCATATAACTTAGTAGAGTGCGTTTTTAACTTGATTTTTTTTTCATTTATTTATGAGTGGAAATACAAATCCTTTAATTTTGATCCTTTAAATTTGATTCTTTTCATTAATTTATTAAACATAAATAGAATATGCTGACTATTTTCTTTGTGCCAAGTTTTCCGGTTTACTTGTATCATGCACAAAAATTAACATTTCGTAGAGTATGATAAGAAAAATCAATAACAGCTATGTTTTGTTAATTTGCAATATACATGTTCTGAAGCATTTTTTAATCTTTAATAAATCATAACGTAAATTTTTATATTGAGTATTTAAAGACACATGTCGTTATTTAAAAAAAATCCTGAAAGTTTTTAAAAGCATAATGTTTTTTAATTTTAAGAAAAGTTTTTGTACAAGATTCAATTCTAGTACCCAGTTACCTTGCCACTCCCGACCTTCAACTGTTATTCCCTGTCTAAAATAGGATCCGCAAGCAAATTCCAGGTTATAATTAGACAATTAATTTAATGAAAGGGACACACAGATAGCAAACATAACATTTCAAGTAGCGGCACATTTCCAATATCACATAAACCCCTATCTCAGGAATAAACGTTATGCGCAAACGTGAGGAATTACGCATGAAGCACATTATGTGAAAATTCCTTACATAATGTTGATGATGTGCCAACTGAAGACGGAAAAGCTTGGCAGGTGTCCTTCCTCCATCCAAAAACTTGGACGCCCTGCAGCTAAGTATCGAACGTTTGACATTTCATTGCCCATTAAAAAGAAATATTTATATATATATATATATATATATATTTTTATTATTTCCAATGGCAGATTATGAACAGTTACAGCAAAAAAAGAACAACGAAAAAAAAAAACATACAACATACAACAACAACAACAACAACAAAATAATAGAAAAAAACATGCTGAAACAGAGTTCATTAATCTAACAATAATGCTAAGTTGCAGATCTTTTAGCCACTAAAAAGTGTTCCAGGTGCACCACGGGGAGGTAGCGCACCCTTAAAAAGAAATATTAAAATCTTTTTCTTTTTTTTTCCAGAACCTGACAACCGGTTCTTCGAAGTTGTTGTTTTTCTCAGATACAAGTTCGATACATCATCAAATTTCGGAATCTTTTTATAGCATCACTTTTTATCAAAAGATGATTATTTGATTTCGCAAACCTTTCTTCGGCATCATCGTGGAATCTTTCTCATTAAAATCGCCGTTTATCGGTATGCCCATTGCAACAGGCGATCGTTTCACGGGAGATGACCCAAACCTTTCAGTATCCTCCTCGAAAACTTCTTTTTCACCTACTTGAAGATGAAATCACCCATTTCTTGAAAAAGAGACCTGGTGATGGGGTCAAGCCTCGAGTTAGAGGTCAACCCATTCGGGCTGAGAACCCAAGGCATGTTCCTTCTTTGACAGATAACGAAGGAATGACAAAACAGAAAAACAGGCATTTCTTGGAACGGGGGGAAGGAAGTCAAGACCAACAGATGGTATGTTTGCTTTTGTTAATATTACATGGCATGTCGTAACGGTTTGTTATCAAATGAAGTCGCATTAAACTTCAGTCAGACTTCCAGTTGATAATAATTGCAACATATGTATTTATATTAAAATAGTCGCTATATTTTCAGATAAAAGAAAATGCATGTCTACTTAATAACATTAAAGACTTTACTTGGTAAGAAAACAATTTTAATTATAGTTGCTCCTTTCTTGACTTAACAAAAGATCCTAATTTCAAAATTAAAAAAAAAAAGAAATTTGAAATTGATAAACATTTAACGTAATCTCAGTTGAAAACAGTTATCTTATAGATTCATTAAATTCAGAATAATATATTTCCATTGGTAAAAATTGTTTTTAAAAAAACACTTTTAATAAAACTGTATTTAATTACTTACAAATAGTGAGAAAGCAGTATTTCAGTTATCCATAACTAAATAAGTGCAAGTAAATATTAATTATAAAGTATACAAAAAGTCTCAAGGCATATGTTCTCAGCTGACAATATATGCGTAATTTAAATTACTTAATGATTTTTTTGTCATGTGTATTAAATTTTTTATGTTGCTTTGTATAGTGATAAAAGTACGTTTTGCATAAATAAAATTACTTTACAATTGAAAGAAACTTTCGTGAAGATTTTAGACATAAATATCAAAATTTTTTATTTCTTCTTCCAAATGGTATCCTAGAAACGTGAGTTAGTCACACATCCAATATGGAAGCTCTTTCTTTCTCTTTTTTTTCCCTGCCCCACACAAAGTAAACAACCTCCTCAGAAAAAAGGATGACAAGAATTTTAAGTGAAAAACCTTTTTGGCTCATAGCAGATTCAGATTTGGTGTGACTCATAACAAAAAGTCCCCAAAGTTGTATCTCGTTTCAGGAAAGTGCGCGGGAATAAAATTCTAGCCAAAATACACTTAAGAATTTAATAATAGTTTCGACAAGACGTTTAGAAAATTAAAGGCTGTTAACTTTTTCGCATATCAGACAATTGAAACAATGTTTTAAATTTTAAGAATATAAAAGAAACAAATGCATTTTTGTTTATTCCAAAATATTCCATACAGTATTTCAAATAATAAAATCCTGCTCTAATTATTTATTCTAAAACTAAGGTAAATAATTCTAAAAATTGATGTTTGGAATAACTAAAAACCTCGACAAAAATTTAAAATAGTTCTTAGTACATTTTAGCTCCACGATATTGTGTTCAAAATGTGTTTTACGAAATATGCTATTCATAATTAAATAGTTAAAGTAGTATTTAATTTTTAAAAAACTTAAGCACGTAAATTTTTTTAAGACAATCGTTTACAAAATTTATAAATATCTACAAGTGTATTTATACTGCTATAAAATATATATTTTTTTGTATTTATACTACTTCAAAATCTGCAACAATACTCAAAACTTTTAATTTCTCTTCATAAATAAACATTACGAGATGCATTACTTTCAAGTACTTTAAACAAAATTTAAAACACTTCTACTACATTGCACGCAATCATGATTTTACGCATCCGTTTACGTCCACTATCACTGCGTTATCGTTTATCGTAACTATTTTTAGTCGAAACATTTCTCGGGTTATCCCCGTTATGCAATAATATGTAACTTGATTTGAAGATTTCAAACTTCTTCACTAGATACTGGATTATGTAAAAGTCAAGGTGAAAGATCCAATTAGAGAGTAATATAAATTTTCTCTGCGATATAAATAGAATTTCCAGTCACTGGAAAGATAAAAAAGAAAGAAAAACGACGCAGGAAGTTGGTTCCATTTCTTATAAATGGTATATGAACAATGATAGGGTCGAAATAATATCCTACGCTTTCTGGTAAGAGATAAGCACGGCACATTAACCCCTTTTTCAAGAATATCTATCGAAGCTTCTTAATTAAACGGATGCAGGAACAGCACCCGATTAGACCTGGAAAAAGCTTTACCCATTAAATCTGCTATTTTGACACATGGATGCCTTAGTCTATTTTATTGATCTTCACAAGGACTTCAGAAATGGGTCTACAAATATTGCATCGCATTTGGGGTCCAAACTTGACATGATTACAATCAGGGCCGGATTTTCCTACAAGCTAACTAGGCTTCAGCCTCAAGATCAAGAGGGGCCTACATTCCAATTGTTAGCAAAATTAGAATGACACTATTCTAAAAACAGTAAACACTAAAACACTGAATCGAAAATAAGGAGAAATTCTACACATATGACTCATAAACAAACATAATAAGTAATTTACAAACTTAAAAAGGGGACGTGAAAGGGCCTCATAAGTGAAATAGCCTAGGGCTTCTTTTCATCTAAATCCGGCCCTGATTACAATTGATCCCGCTCATTATGCAATACATTAGAATTAGAATCCTTCGCTTATGTACAAATGTAATCTTTGCATTGCACACACAAGTTAAATAAAAACAGAATATTTATGACCTCTATTATATATATATAAAAAAAGAATTAACAGTTTTTACTTTTCAAAGGACAATTCTTATGCATTATAGGGCAGGAAAATTAAACCTCTTTGTTGATTACGTAGAGAAAATCACTGCATTCAATTATTTGGCAATATTTATTAAATTATATAAATAAAAAAATCTTAAGAATATTTAGTAATATAAAAAGGTATGCTGTATTTTTAATAATGACGTTCAAATAACAAGATTACACTTATGATTTGGTTGGATATGTTGAAAGCTAAATGAGATTATCTATTTTTTCCTCTTTTATTATTTTAATAATTACGTACTACTGCAAAGAATGCATTGTTTTCCTTTATATGGATCACTTTTACTGTTGAAAATTTAAAGCACTGGTCTTCATTTAGTTGTTGGCCTGATTGAATGTTGTAATAAGATTCATTTAAATCGACAATTTGTAATCATTTGATTTAGACATAAACGTCAGCAATTTTTAATCAAACGTTAAAAGACCCAATTGTTATTTTCTGAACCAAAAGAAGGATCTACGCAAAGTAGTTATTGGTGACATCCTCCCATTAGAAAAAGGTAACGCATTTTACGCGATTTTCTTAATTTTACACAGCTCGCATTTTTTACCTGTGCTTCCATGACTAGCTGATTTTGCTTATTACCTTTATATACCCAATCCTGATATATAAAGTGCATAAATATTTGAAACCCGTCGCAATTATAACAGCTTTTTTTTTTTTTTTTTTCCTTCAAAATTTTATAGGAAATAACTTCAAATCAAATGGAACTTCATTCATAAACTATTTTAACTACATTCGTTTAATGGCTGGCTTGGTTTCTTACCATTTATTCTGACAGCGTTATTTATTTTCGCTGCAAACTCGTCATAATTGAAAGGAAATGCAATCTTAACAAATTTTAAATATAGTCTTCCTATAATCCTGTTACGCTTGTAAGCAAATTAAAACGTACTTGATGACACTCTATAATGGGCTCATTACAAAATCTTCGTGTCGTAATTGGTTTATTAGGTGAAAAACTAAACTTAATGTAATTTGAATCCCTATATTAGGATGTGTCTCACACGTCTGATAACATTGCTATCAGAAGACAACCTTGAGAGGTTCATCACGTAGGGAAAAAAAGCATCCAGATGTCATAATAACGTAACATATATTAAAAACAATTGTCTATTGACTTTGCCGCATGTCCTTGGTTGCAAGCGGCAAGTCTTTGATCTCATAATGCCCTTCCTATTCAATGAGACTATGCTATTACAATTTTAATGAGATAAATTGTACTATCCTGTATTTTGACGTCATTTCTGTTAGACACAGTACGCAGGTGAGAAACGCATAAAAAAATTCCCACAATCGTAATACATTTTTTGTCCTCCAAACGCAATTAGTATTCGGCTCATGAATAAATGAATTATAATTGAATTTTAAATGTATTTATAAATATCTCGGTAGGTTGCAGTGTAAAAAAGTTGAATATATGGCAAAACGTATCGATAATTTTGTACTTTGACTTAATCTCGTTGAGAATCAAATGAAATAAAAGTATAAGAAATTTATTTCAATCACCATTTTTTGGTTAAATATAATGTTGTATTAACATATATTATATATTTTTTGAAGCCTAAAGAAAAATTTGAGGTTTTTTGTCCACCCTAAGTTAAACGTATTATACACATAAAAAACCGTACAGAAAATAAGATTAGTATATCTGAAATAGAACATTGAGCATATAGCATATGTATTTTCCAAATTATTATATATATATTTTTCGAATTACATATTCAATATGTTAAATACAATTTTCTTTTTCTGATGAGTCATCATAAGAATTTTCTTTTGACAATTTTTTGTAGGGAAATGTTTTGGTATTTGTAGGACTGTGAATAAACATATCAAATTAATAGAACGAACTATATTTATTTAAATTAAATCTGCTTTTCACCACTGCTGTCTTTGCTTTATTTACTTCGGAGAGCAACATGACCTCTTACTGGGAAGGAATGCACCACTTTTCTTGTCTCTTGTCAAAGACGGCTGACGACGACAAGGAAAACTAAGTCAAGTGTTTAAAATAAACTTTGGATTTCGAATTAAGGCACGGCGAAGATGTATTTTACTGTAAGAAATGAATTCCCTCGAAATAAAACCCATTTTCATTAAAGAAAAATGATTAGCTAACTCACATTTGAAAAGTATTTTTCAATGAAATTAGGGTCTATGTAACATACAAGTATAATGTTGATAATTGAAAGCTGAAGATAAATAGGTAAATCCATACAAACATTATCTTTGCTTATGAATAAGTAACTCAATGTTAACATTGTTTAAGTAAGATTATTATTACATAGAATTGCGTAGGGTAAGAATAATATTTAAGTTATCGTTTTTTTTAAAGTATTTATACTTTTAACGTAATATTTCAAAACTTTTAAAGGAATATAAAACTTAATTGTTGAACCAGCTATCCAAAAATTATAAGCCAATTAAAATGATAATGAACACGGTTTTCGATAAGAAAATAATTTAAAGCGATAATGTTCAAAACTAAATTTTACGTAATAAATGTTTGAAAAGTAGAATAAATCTAATAATTATGTTCTAGTTAAACATTTGTAACTTCCTTCATTCATAGGTGAATACTGTTTTTTTTTCTTTCAATTTTTAAAAAAGGCGAATTACTTTTGTTTTCAGAACTTGAAACGTAGGATTCACATGAAACAATCCTGCAATAACATTTAATGATTAATGAATTATGACATAAGAATAAAAATAATGAGCATAGTAGTTAAAGGTGGAATGAATTACATTTATGTATTTTTATAAAACTTTTTTTGAATAAGATATCATTCATCCTATATAAATTTAGAGTTAAATTATTTACTCTGAGATGTTACGATGGGGAACTAGTTTATTAGCTATTTAAGGCTACATTAATCGGAAGTTTCCTTTATCCAATTAAATGCTAATTTAAAATAAGCATCCTTTTTATCATTGATTAATATTAGAAATCTTTAGATAAACTACTCCACTTATTTCAGGAAATAAATTACAATACGATATGCTTCGATTGTGTACTTTCTTCCTATCTTTAAGTTAAGGAATTAAAGTCAGGGACATCTTCCTTCACAACAACTTCACCCCCTCCCCCAAGCATTCAAATGGGGTCGGTCTCCCAGCAAGGATGGATTTGATGATGTGAGGCAATCTTATCAAGTACTAAAGACTTGAAATGCTTAAGGTAATATATTGAAACTTTCGTAAATTTTTAGATTTCGAGAAATTCTACATTTGGAATGTATTATGCTTTTTCTGTCGAAAGGATACTATAATTCAGAAAAAATATCCGTGAAATTACAAATAAATTATGCGATTTTCAATAACAAATTAAAATGTAACTATAACTGGCTGAATATAATTTCCAATTTACTAAAATTATGAATAGATTCTGGCTTTTTTTCTTTAATTGACTCATGTGTTTAACAAACAATAAATTCTCTATCAAAATATTAGTTAAAAATGCATTCTATATTGGATTTTATATAGAGTTACAGTATACCATCTATTTTTGTTTAAAACTCACAACATTTTTGCAGTTTATACAAAATTTTGTGTTGCTTAAAATAAATGTTAGTAAACAAGATTCTAATTTAATTAAATAATAATTGTAATTGATCTTTTAATTCATTATTGGCTAAAAGTAGGATAAAATAGAGTCCGTTTGCATATAAATTATTTTTAACACATATTATTATTTACTGTCGAAACCAGACTTTAAAAGTATTGCATTTTATGGATTGATGAAATATAGATTTAAAAAAAAACCGAGATTATATAGCACGATTATTTGAATAAAATTTCAGGAAATTTAATTATTCATAATAAATTTATCCATACCGTTTAAATCTGTGGAAAAAAACATTACTTTCTTGCAAAACCCGTATTTTTAAAAACATAAGCAACTAATGTTATAACAACTACATGCAGTTAATGCAACAACTCAAATTTCAGTTTATTCAGTCAGGGAAGATACGCGTGAAACGCACATTGTCGCGCAAATAAAATATCAGTCTACAACTTCGTTCAAGCAATTGAAATTAATTGATCCTTGCCCTCCTCCTCCCATCGCTTTCTTCCTTAACCTTTCGAAATATTTCATGCTCCACCTAGACTTGTTTCCGCAAAGCTAGCACCCTCTAAAATAGAATCCTGGCGAGGTGACAAACACCTTATTTCAAGAGCTTCAAGGACAGGCGACAGCACCTGAGCTTCGAAAACAAATAAAAAGGGGAATGTTTACTACAACAGGCCGAGAGCCCTAACTAATAATGCTGGAAGGTGTCCCATATGTTACGATGTCATTACGGAATTGTGACATCAGATTGAAAATAGAAAAAAAAAATAAGTGTGTTTCTCAAGCAAAGAAAGACGTCACGGGCACTTGTTGTCTCTGGTGACCATGATTCTTGGTGACAGTGCTTTATTAATATCTCCTGGGTGCGAACACTTATTGTCTGGTCTTGTTACGGGTAAGGACTACATAACTGTCTATAAAAGGTGACATAAAGTATAGTCAATTATCTGTCTTGTCCTATTGTTCATGGACGAATGGTGGAACTGTTTTTGAGAAGAACGTTGCTTCACATAAAAGTCTTTTTCCTCAGATATATTGATAGGATTGCACGAGTTTACAAATGCAAAAATAAAAAATTAAATCGAGTTTTTGTCCGAGGGAAATGAAAATAATATACAAAAATAATCATGAAATAAATAACGAAATTTAATTTGATTGTATGAAAAATATGCAATTTATTGTATGAAACATGCTATAGCATAGTTTTTATAAATATTTCTATATTATTTTTAAAAGATATGTTGTTCAAGTTAAAATTTATTACGGGTATGTCATGCTGAAAAAGTTTATTTCATCCTATTTTGATGTATTACACCCTGAAGAATGAATAATGCATGACGATTCCAATAATTATACCTTGAAGAATGAATAATGCATAAAATAATGAATCCAAATAAATGTACTTTGTTTTCACGTAAAATTGTGAGAATAAGTATTGAAAACATTTTTAATTGTCCACAGAAAAGCTTTATCTTTAGTGACGTAAATAAAAAAAAAAAAATGTTTATTTAATACAATAAGATTAAAAAAAAAAAATTAAATTTCTTTTCTTTTCTTTAACTTCGTCATGGCAGTTAAGCACATTGGCCTTCAAGAGATACGCTACAACTTTCTCCACACAAAATACCAAGAGAAACTTATTTTGAAGGATACTATAGCATTTTATAATTAATCTCCCGTCGAGCTATCTCTTTCCAAGCGGGAGCACGCGATAAGTTGAGGAAGACCATGAATCTTGGAAGGCATAACGGAGCTGCGCATGTTGCAAAAGGCTTCAAAAAACAAACATATCGGTGAAGAAACTTCCATTCGATAATTGCGAAGTAGAAGAACAAATTACGGACCACTTGAACGGATCCTTCATCACCCCCGCCAATAATGTATTAAACATCTGAGGCTATCGCGGACTCTGTTTTCGCTTTTAGTTTCTTTCCCCTCCAACACAAACACGCGGATATTTTATAGTTGCCCTGAACTTGGCAAAGGCGGAATGGTTGTGGGAGGATGGCGGGAAAACAGCATCGCTAACGCGAGTCAGCGACCTTCGAAATTTTAAAGAAAGAAGAAGGTTTACTTGTAGTCAAACAAAACCAAAAATGTGCATTTTTTTTATATCGATACCTGGCGTAAAACTGAATAACATTGCTTCAGCAATTAGAAAAAGAGGATGGGTGTCAAGCTTTATGTTTTAAATCAACTTCATGGGTGGAAAATAGTCGCACTTTTATTATAAGATTCGTTATATTTTACAATTTCACCTTTACTCATTAAAGACGACAGTAGACATGCGTAGTCTAATATACAATATAATTAATAATGTTGACGTACATAAAATGTAATAAAATTATAAGCATACTTTAAATAAAAATAAGTTTCCATGTCGTTTAACGGATATAACATAGGATATACACATATAAACTTAACGGTATATGTAACTTTTGGGTGGATTACAATTTTATTTTTATTATTTCTATTTTATTAAAGTATAGGTAACGGATGGGTGCAAAAATAATTTGCGGTTTTCCTTATTTCAAGCTATGAGGCTTATTTTAGAATATAGTTTCATTCATTTATGTGTTGATGTAGTATACCGTTTTATAGAGCGAATATCAACCGAGTATTTGACCAGGGGATCGCCAGTGAACGTACAGCTCGACATTGATTCCAAAAATTTCGCAATGGAGACGAGAGCTTGAATATGTGGAGGGTCGCGGATGTCATTTTGCCATTGACAATAACCAATCGTCGGGTATTATTGAAGAGGACACACCACACGCAAAACAACACGAGAGTTGCAGACGAATTACACGTTGACCATTTAACAGTTATTTGACATTTGTACCAAATGGGAAAATCAAAAAAAGCTAAAAAAAGTGCTGTCTCACGTGCTAAACGAAAACGGCAGGAAATCGACAAAATGCACCAAAAACTGCAACATTTATGCCCAGCCATTGTCAATGGAAAAGGATAACGCCAGACATCATATCTCACAAATGGCTTCGCAGAAATCGAATTCGGATACAAAACTCTATCTCACCCATCTTACTCGCCACTTTTTCAAGCATCTTGACAACTTTCTGCAATAGACGATCTTCAGCAGCCAAGCAGCAGCTCAAAATGTCTTTGAAGAATTCATGGGTTCTCAAACTCCAGAATTTTATGTTGCCGAAATAAATAAACTCGTTTTCTTGTTGGCATAAATTCTAGTGGTTCTTAATTTGATTCTTAAACTTTATTCTAAGTTGAGGTATGGCTGCTTTGAAGTTGATAAATTTTTTTTTCCTAATGCAGCTGGCAAATACTTAAACAGTTAAAATTGATACAGGCAATTAAAAACAGCAATTATTTTTTACTCAAAACCGATATTATTTAATATTTTATCCTAACTGTCAGAGATTTAATCAAAAAAGTATCGTGTGGATGATTCGAGTACAAAAGTGTAAAATCAGCAGGGTTAAAAAAAAAATGAAATCTTCCCACCCAATTTAACAGTACTTACATCATAAAGAGAATGAGGATATTCATGAATATCACGAATATTCTGCGTATTCATCTTTTCGTAAGCATTTAAAATCCTCTTTTTGTGTGAGCAAACAAAATTGTTTTAATGGTTTGATGAAAGTAATTAATAATAAAAATGTTTGTTTAATTGCTTGTATTCTATTTATATGCTGAAATTATTCTGAATTTTTAAATTTGAATAAAATATATATAAGATAGAATTCCAAGCATTCTTTTCCAGTTTTTACACTTAACTCACGTCGTTTAAAAGTGTAAATTAGATTTTTATTTGCAGTATTTTGATTATTTAAAAAAAAAAACACCCAAATCATTTGCTGAATGCGATGAAGCGAGTTGAATAACACTTTCTAAAAGCGTGATGAGCAATCAGTTTAAAAATATATTATTCACGGTCTCACACTGATCAGTTTACAAGCAAATCGAGCTTATCGAAGCGGAAATCTGTTCTCAACTCCATCTGTACCACACTGTGTGAAAAAAAAATATGATAATAAAGCTGTAGAGGTAGATTTTTTGAAAACCGCAACTGGCTTTCGGCCAATAGTACATGTCTTGAGAAGTTCTACAATACAAGGTGCCAAAAAGCAATCTGATATGAAATAAACATTTAAATAAACGTTGAGTAAACTTGAAGATCATTAAGCAGATATACTTGAATGTCTAAGGGAAGATTAGAGGATTATGAAGGTTAGAAATTGTATGGTAAATATAGGAAGCACGAGTGACGTACTCCTTTTGTTTACGTTACAAGAACAACCAAGTACAACACAGCTATACTTAAAGCATTAGATGTAAATAAATTGGAGTTGGTATTTAGATTCAAAATGATGCGCTTTTATTTAAAAAAAACAACTTTTGTTTAATTTCGAAACAAATGTCATGAAAGTTTATAAAATATATGAAAATAATATATAAGACTTTTAAAGATAAAAAAATTGTAGATAAAAAAAAATAAAAAGATAAAAAAATCTAGTTAATATTTGATTCTACTAACAATATTAATGTACTATTAATTAACCTCTTCGTTGATGAATTTTTATAGTGAGGAAAAAAAATTACTTCATTTTTTTGTTTTATTACGTTTCATAGATAGAAATGCACAAAAACCATAACGTCCACATTTGTGGTCGCTGAACGTTAGTAATAATTTATAATTGAAATAATTTCATACATTCTAGGCCGTATATTATTCATTAATATTCTGTGCATTCGTTGAAACTAAATGTGTTTAATATATCGGATATTATTTTTATCAAATATTAATGATTTATTCAAATAATCCACCACTGACAGTCGAAATATTACTTTAGGCTATTTTCGCATTCCTAACTGTTACATCATAACTTTTTTTTTACCTATCTTTGTACTTTTCTTGTTGAGAGATTCTGTAATGAAAGATTTATTATCAAGTTTTTGTCTTTTTTTCAATTCCTTCTATTGGCTCACACTCTCCCTATATATATCTTGTTCACATTTTCAATCGTTCATAAAATACTTTCAATTCATCCACTCTAGTTCAAATACATTTTTTTTTTGAACTTGTAGTGGATGACATTGAATGTGAATACAGTTTTTTCAAATATTAATTCAGAAATTTAATTTAATTAATTCATTTTAGGTTTCTTTTTTAGATTTAATTTGCATATATCTACCCATAGATGGCGCCAGATAAACTTAAAAAAAATGAATGAAAATTATTTTTTAAGGACTTTCTGCAATAGAGTGAAAAAAAAGTGGGAATTGACTTCAATTTTTTTTTCTTCTATTACTTGTTATTAGCGATAGTAATTATAATTATAAAAAAATTAAATGTTCGCATATGTGATCAAGGGCATCAAGATGTTAATAACTTGGAATTGAAAAAACTATTACAATAAATATATCGATAGTAATTTAATAGTATTTATTACAAAAATAACGTATAATTGTACCGAAACATTCATATTGAGCATTAAAAATTTGCAAATGCAATTGAAAATGTGTATCATCTGATGACGTTTAAAATCAATAATGACTAAGTTTCGAGAATGTTTTTTTTCCCGCAGAACTGGTTGAGAAAATTTTCATTCTTAAAAATTTCATGTGAACTACTGAAGGGAAGTGGGGAAAAAAATGTACTTGAGTTCTAGAAAAAATTCCCTGCTCGGTAGGAAACGATGTAAAAAAAACGTAGCGCACAGATGAAGATAATAAAGTCGAACTGCTTGCCATTTATGCTCTGCAAAACAGTCAGTAGATTTTGAAGAGTAAACGATACTTATGCAGTAAATATTTAGCTTTGCGACCCACTTTTCTGTAAATACTTACTCTTACCTTCCGCTTCCAAAATAAGAACAACTGTTTCATTTTTATTTTCATTACATAAGGCACAGTCGACTTCAAGCGACAAAACAGACACCGTCGTCATTCGATAAAACGAAAAAGAGGGTCGATCGTCAAATGTGTATCTACCATGGATTCGATTGAAAGAAAAATTTACTAGGCATTAGTAGTAAATCAGAAAGAAAGCATACTAAATGGAATGTTGTGTGGGAACTTAAGTATTCATTTAGGGTCAAGTCTATAGAGAAAAGAACATGCTTTTACGTGTGTTAATGGCATTCATTTTTAATGTCTTTTCTAAAAATAGTAATTTTAAATTTCTATTAACTTGATAAATAGTCTTGCTCTAGTATGTAAGCAAAAATTTTCAAATAAACGATACAAATAAAATTAGGTAAAAACATGGTTTCCATCAACGGGCTAATAACATGCTCCATTCAGGACAATATATATCAAATTGGCATAAATAGGATGCATTTGTTTTTTTTATTTTCAAACCCTATTGTTCAGTGTCGCATTTTACTAATGTTACGTTTGAATGAAAAATGGCTTTTCTCATACAAATCTAACACAAACCTAGGCACACTATAATAAAAAAATTGTAATAACATTTCCACTGCAATAAGCTAAACCTTCATCAAAGTTGACAAAAGATTTTTTTAAATAATACATAACAGATAAACAAATGCTTTTGTTATGGTAACTATCATCGATCTAGAATGTCCAAAAGGAAATAAAATAGTAATAACGCACTAATAGATTAGAGAATAATAAATTACACATAGTTTTCGTATCGGTTTAATAATTAATACCTTTTCGCAAAAATATCCTAAAGATGGAATTGGTTGACTTAATAATTTACGCTTTTGGTGGTGATGCAGGTGTACCTCATTGACCTATCCGACAATTATCGATTCATTTTTTTTATAGGACTGAAATCAATGCTTTCTAACTAAATGCCTTAAACGGTTCAATAGTAGATGAAATTTCAATGATGGGCTTCAATGGTTTCTTTCAAATTTTAATGATGTCATAAATCTATGACAACATTTTTATGGGGAAAATCTGCCGTGTCATTTCGAAAATGGCCCTATGAAAAATGGATGACTTTCATTCAATTACTCAAATAAATTGAGGAAGGGAATTTTTCTTTTGATCCAAACGCAACAACGGTTTCAAATGGACGCAGAGTAATTTATATAAAAAGAAAAACATATTTTCAGGAAGCGATTGAAATTAAATTTATTTTACTATTTTTACTGTTACTAATTCTCAAATATTTAGATAATCGAAAATTTATATATTTATTGATCTATTGATTAAAACTACTTAGTATGGAGGCATATAATTTAATCTAGACTAAACAAATAATTTAATGAGCACAAAGAAATATACGAAACTTGGGCCATGATTTCAGTTTAACGTTATATTCTAGTGCTATATGAATATCTCGATACATAAAATATTTAACACAATTGATTTTATGCCTGTAATCAATAATATTTCTTTTCGAAACAATTACCTATTAATATATGTTAAAAATTTTGTTAAGTGGAATAAAATATTTTAAATCATTGTTAATAAGAATGCTTTCACTGTTAGTTTTCCTAACCCTAAGCTTAATTCTCTTTAAAGCTGTGTTGTTTTTGAATCCACGAAATCCATAATTATTCTATTTCCGTATTTATTCCTAAAAACATATTCAAGCATATTTTTTTTTTTTTTCAGAAATAATGTTTATGTTGTTTTCTAATGCAGCTGGCAATACAGAGACAGTTAATCTTTATGCCTTAAGCAAGGGCTGCATCGCCGTTACTCATAGGGGGCACACGTAGTTTGAAGATATGCTATGGTCTCGAGGAACACTACTCCCATAACGCTTTACGATCCTATTAGACCGGGACCTAAGGCTTGAAGTGGATTCGGAGCCACTACAAACATCCATGGCATATTGTTTATTAGATAAGCAAAAATTTTGGGCAATGTAAGAAAATTATCATTTATTCAAAAAAATAAATAAGAACAACACATTTTGTCTTGAAAGGTTTACTCTCCATTTACTTTTCTTGAGGCAAATGGAGTATTTTTTGTCATTCAAGAAGCACTTTTCCTTTGGGTCTGAAATCTTAAATGCAAACTTTTTCATATCTGGAAATTCTTTTCATTTAGAATGAAGTGATTTCTTTCTTGATTTCGAGCAATCACTACAGTGAAATTATTTAAGATGTGTGGTATGATGAATGTTCTGGATAGATGGAACTATTAACTATTTTTTTTTAAGAGAGATTTCAAATTTTAATTCGAAAGAGTTTTTAAAGTGCAGTCTGTAAATTTGGTTAACAACTTCTTCCATCACTGTTGGACAGGATTTTCTCGGTTTTAAAGAAGAAAAAAATCCTTGGTAGTGAGATAAAAAATTTGTTTCAAAGTTTAGTACGTTATATTTAAAATGCTGTAAAGTCATTATATTAATCAAAGATGAAATAATATTTTTAAAAAAATGCTTGTTATGTCTGTAACATAATAATACAGTAGTTACCAGTTGGTAAAAATAATGTTTCTCTATGATTCAGTATACTAGATGCACCAAAAATAGTATTTAGTTAACTAACTAAACTAAGTAATAGTTAACTAAGCATGAAATCAGCATTGCGTAAAATGTATTTTAAACATTAGGTTGCTAGGCCAAGAATTCATCAAGGTTTCACAAAATAAAGTGAAGACTGAAAACTAACCAGACCTCTGTTGCCGTCAGTCGCTTGTCATGTGCGCTGAGTGATGTATTGCTTAGTGAAACAAGTGCAGTATTTGAAACTGAATGTTTTGTCATTTTTACACATGTGAACAAAAGACTTCCGCATTAAAGTGTTAAAAATAAGCCACTTTCTGACATTCCATTTGCGCCTTTCTTTTACAAATTTATGGCGAACAACTGCACCCTTTATCTGCAGAGGATCACACATTTTGTTAAATTACAGATTCAATTAATTAAATCCAATAAATTAAATTCAGATTCAGCAAATTCACGTTACGTTCAATTTGTTTATTGACTGAAATGAAATCCTTTTTTCCCTGGGTTGAACTATTGCCGATTGAACATAAAATTTCCCTTCATTCCGTGGTTCAACTTAAGGTATGCGAAGTTTATGAAACATTGGAATTTTTAAAAAAAAAATAAATCTCATCGTTTACTCCAAAAGTATGCATTGCAATAGTTTTTGTATGCTAGTAGCAAAATTTTTGCAACTAAGTTACAAAAACTATTGCAACTTGCAAAAACTTTTCATTAAATAATATAATTTTTTAATTTTAAACCAATTGCACTATGGCAACTTGCAAACTATTGCAAAACAAAAACTACTGCAATACGAATAGTTTTCGTATCACAATAGTGTTTGCAAGTTACGAGATGTTTTATTCTTATTCTAATTTCTATTTGATTCTGCAATTTTATTATTATTTTTATTAAATTCATTTTTCCTATAACGGTTACCGTTTTCATTAAGTAGAAAGGAAAATAAAATGAAATAAATCACTTATTAAATTTTTGAAAATAAAAGCAGCCACTATCTTGATCTTAAAAAGTACACTTAGATTGTATTTTATTTCGAATTATTAAAGCAAAAAAAAGCTAATTGCACTTTTTCGCAATATTAAAAAAGTAAAGTTATATTTGGGTTTAAAATAAAATTGTCCTGAATCCTTCCTGAAAAAGTCTAAATAGGTGTTCGAGTGATATTTTGCGATCAATAAATGTAAATCAAGATCACAATTTTAAGCGAAAATAGACTTGTTAACTTGGTTACATACGCAATAGCTAACGATAACGCTACGGAAATGACGTCATACCGTACCATTTGTTGTTACGTGTCGAGTTTCCGATGACTCGTTAAACTGCGTTACGATTATTATTATTATTTAGTAGTTGCGACAACTTTTTTCACACATTTTCAAATGATTATTTTCATCGAAAGCTAAAACTATTATCGAACAATATTCGAAAATCGTCTTATTAAAATCTTAAATATTCTTATTTATCTTAATTTAAAAAATCTTATGGTTCAGTCATGCGATGACAAATGAATCTTTTACTAAGCAATGTAACAAAATAGTTATAATACAGGGGTCTCGCATACAATGTGCAGACTAATTGCGGTTTAAAGCAGCTGAATAAGCATATTTTAAATGAAATGATAACAAATTTGATTATGAAAAACTATTCGATTGATTTGATTTCCATTCGATTAAGCTATTTCAAATAATTATATTCAAATTCATTTTTTCATTTGCAAATGCTATAATTACATTGACATTATTTTGGCAACAAAGCGACGTAACATAGGTTGACCAATCAAGTGGTATCAACCGGAATTTCAATCAATTGCACAAAAATACTTCTAAAAATTCGTGGATTATGTCCGTCTACGGATGAGAAAATAGATATAAGACCACTCAAATAACAAATGGGAAAATACCATGCTTTGTTCTTTACATAATAGCATCACTGATTTTATTCTAATTTAATGATCGCTTTTCAAACAATACTTAAACTAATAAAAATAATTGAATTCAATTAATTTTATAATTTTATATTTACATTTAGTTTTCTTATTATTCAGAATAAAATTGTGTTTTTTTTTTTAAATAATAGAGAGTTTTTGCATACCGTATGTTAGTTACCGTAGGACGTCCGTTAGCTTTTGGACGTCCTACGATAACTAACGTACGGTATGCAAAAACTCTCTAATAAATACCTAAAGCCCTGAATTCTTAGCAAACGGGTGGTGTTTTTTTTTTTATTATTATTATTTTTTTTTATTTGCAAAATTTTTTATTACTTTCATAATTTAATGATTTAGAAAGATTTAAAAAAAATTATGTTATTTTTAGAAAATATTTAAAAATTCTTTTAATATCGTACATTTTAGTGCATTCATTTTTACAAGCTACTTTACAATACAATAAATATAAGGTTTTTACAATCACATAAATACTTATTATTCATATAGGAACATATTTAAAAATTTTTTAAAAAAACCATTTATTCGTGAAACATTCATTTCGAATTTAAATATAATAGCAACGTTCATCTTCGTATCCACAAGCTAATAATAATCGATTTTTAAACAAATGGTTGACGAAGCTTCGTTAGATAATCCGATGTGTTTGAACACTTTCCTTCGTCAATACTGTCTTTCCCGCTGAGGTGACTCAATAGTTTAATTGTCCCAACACGAGAGGAAGAGCAATGTCGCATGTTTAGGTTCAAAAAAAAAAAAAACTTCGATCAATAGCGGAGTTCTTATTGCAACTGCTCATCTTCTTTTATAAATAGCCCTATTGAACATGTACTGGGAAAAATGAGTGTTAAAATTATTATTAGTTGCTGTATGGAATTTTAATTTCCATCCATTCCAATTAACACACCCATATGAAAATACAATAAAATTATAACCATAATTACTTACGTGAAGGTTATATTAACAATTTAGAATTAAATATTTGTTAGTACAAAAATAGATTATATATATATAGATAGATAGATAGATAGATAGATAGATAGAAAGATAACTTTTTCCTCATTGGCGCAACAGCCCATTGGCGACATATTTCGAAAGATGAAGTATTTCCTTTTTGCGGGGTAAGATCGTCAGACCCACGCACAATATATATAAACTATGTATGTATGTTTATATGTATAAGATACAATTTTCGAAATAGCTAATCATTTATTGGCAAAGAGTCCAGACTAGAGAGTTCGGCAACATTGCCAAATTCATTGCTCAATTCTCACCAAAGTAACGGCATTTTACTATAATGTAATTGGAATATTTTTAAGAAAATATTTTTTTTTCATAATAAACAAAACAAATGCACCATTTTAACTTTAAATTTAAATAGTTATTAAAATAACATTATTATAAAGCAAAACAAATGCACCATTTTAACTTTAAATTTAAATAGTTATTAAAATAACATTATCATTTGCATATTTAAAAAATAAATTCGTAACGATGAACTTGCTATGTTGGGAAGTCAGCGTTATTATAAAGTATTCCGAAGTAAAGTGTCTACTACAACCCAATAGAATCTAGTCTTTTAATGCGCTACGGTGTTATCAATGCTAACTTAAATGAGATTTAGAATTCACTGTTTCATCTGGTTTTAAAAGGCAAACTATCATGATTCCAGTGCTGAGTCGGATTAGAGAATATCTATATTTATTTCTTTATAATGTAAAATAACAAAGCAAATAAACTTTTTAAGTTTTTTTAATCTAAATTTTCATCAGATGAATCGACTGTAACTCACTCAGATGCAAATTTCCCTTTTTTTTATAGAAAACATGATGAAACCTTCTGCAGTGAATCGAACTATGTTTAAAATTGCGATGCAATGGAAATTTTCCTTCAAAAATTTTTTTAAAAAAGGTTCAGAAACTACATTTTAATTAAAAACAAACAAATAAGCAAGTTTCTTAATGTGAGCAGTACAGAAGAAAAATTTTGTCCCATCTATTACGTAATTGCCAATGATGTAGGATTCATCATAAGGTATATTAAACAAAAAAATTCATATTATAATTATTTTTTTAAAAATTTACAAAAAATATCTGCATTATTTGTTACATTACATTTTGCTTCGATTGATAAATTAGATAAAAGAGCTTAAAATGTTTTTTTTTTTTAAATCAGCTCTAACAGTCAATTTCACAAAATATAACTCAATCATCGTTATTTTATCTAGAACATTAAAAAAAAATTTTTTTAATTCAAAACGCCAGCACATTATTTGAATTTTGTATTTAATTTCACTTTGAATCAAACTTATTCATTTATTCCATTTTGTAGGGTATCTATAAAGATATATTATAAAATATAAATGTCTGTAATATAATATGTAATCTACGTTCTATATTACTTCGAAATACATTCCACAAAATCAAGCCATTTTATTTACATTTCATTTTGACCTATCATCATTTTAATCTATTTTTGATAGAAGACTTTTAATTCGCATCTAAATTATATTTAGTACCAAAAAAAAAGCAGTTTAAATTTTTTTTTTTTTTTTACATTGAGCAATCCAAATCTCCATTCAAACTATTTTTAGACATGACCATACATTTATATTTCGTAATATATCTTTATAGATACACTACAAAATGAAATAAATCAGATTGATTCAAAGTGAAATTAAAATACAAAATTCAAATAATGTGCAGGCGTTTTGAATTAAAAAAAAAAAAATTGTTAACGAAATCCAATACCCCTTCTTCATAAAATTCCGAAAGAAAGAAAAATCAAAGTGAAACGATTCCAATTACCACCGTGACTGATGTTTTAATTGCAAAGAAAATGATGAATAACAGCTATTTCTGGACCACGAGAGAGCTTTCACTTTTAACTATAATGACTGACCATTCGTAGTTTTTTTTACTGTGGATGCGATTAGCTGTAACTGTGGATGCGATTAGCCATCCTGTTATTGGCCAACCAGACTACAGCGATTTCAACCCACTTCTCGATAATCACATCCTCATTATCCAGATACTTTTTCCACCAGAAAAGGGGCACCGGGCCTTCCCTTTCCTGGTTCCACACCAGGCTCGAACCCTCCCTTCTTTTTTTATTTGGCACGAGCATTTACGCACACAGCAGACTATACAAATAAATTTTGCAAAAAAGCATTTTTTTTTATTAAAAGTTCTTTAGATAACTTCTGTGTTGTATAGCATGAGTCGAACAAGCACTAGGAAAAGTGATGGAATTCAAATGTCTACTAATTTGCTGCCCATGTTAAGTTTATTTTCATGCAAATGGATTTTTTTTTTTTTTTTTTTTTTTTTGCAATTTTTAATTCTGTCCCAAATCAGAATCTTAAAAAAATTTATGAAATTGAATTTCAAGTCTTTGAACAACAAGGTGTGTATCATTCTATATGGCATTATAATTTTCATTGTACAGTAGCGGAGAACAAAACAAATGACTTTAAAATTGGGTTTAAACTTGGTTAAATTAAGTTTAAAATCTTATTTTAAACTTAATATATTTAATTAACACTTTAGTTAACTATATTATGACACATGTGTGACAGGCCACATCGTGCTGAGGTACTTCTGGGAAATGAAGATATCCCTAAAATGGATTGGCCTGCGTGGATCTCCAGGTTTAAATCCCATAGAATACGTGTGGAATGATGAGGGGAGACGTTTTTCGGCACAGTAATAATTCAAACAACTGTATCACATGCTCATAGTAGTGAGGAGAAAAAAAACTGTTGAATATACAGAAACAGCAATCATTGCAGTAAAAAGATTTTGTTCTTTCTCTTGGATGGGACAAGCAGTTGAACCAATGCTGCTCTTTAGACAAAGATGTTTTTTATTTTATTTCATACTGTATTCTTTTTTTTATTCCGTATCGATTCCTTTTTACGTCAGTTTTTAAGTACAAAATACTGTCTCTGTAATCTGAATTTCATTTCTCTCAGGTAAGACAAAAAAAAAAAAAAAAAAAAAAAGTTCACTGATTATGTTTTGCACATTTATATAAATATATAAAGCTAGAACCTTTTTTTTAAATACTTCGATTTTTTTAGGATAAAATTAACATCTAAGACATAGGTTTAAGATATCTATCATCTTCATTTGAAAATTTAACAAAATTTTTTAAAGTATAATTCCTTTTGCAAGAATTTGGATACTTTAAAAAAAAAACTGAAGTTCGCCCTTTTCTAGAAAACCTAAGAAATATTTAAATTAAACATGCTAGAGAAAAATCCTTTTCGATTTTAAAATAGGCGTATATATTACGAAAATAGTTACAAAATACGTAGATACAACGTAAATAAATTGTCTTCAAAATATTATAAAATAATATTTATTAATTATATTTATTTCGTCCTTGAAGAGGTTGAAGACTTTCTAAATTATACATATTAAAGTAATAATAATTTGCTTTAAATAATTTATAATATTTCTGTACATTATTTTTAAAATTGGTATTAAAATCATATACATTTAAAGTCAATATATTCACGTCACAAATTTTTAGATGGTGCCAATGAAATAAATGAAAACTGTAACAGATTATTTCTGCATGTAATATAAAAAAAAGCAACATAAAAGTTCTAAATATATTTCATACCATTTCTGGTTTAATTAATTTTATATTAAATTGTCTAACTAATAATTTTAATTAAAAAAAGTTGATCTATGGAATCAATTTTTTCTTAGACTATTGTGCAAATAAATGAAATCTGTATAAAGGTGAGTATTTATAAGGAAAAGAACCAGTCAACCTAGTCAAAAATTGTGTTTCATATAAATTAGTTAAAATTCTATTTTAACACATTGTTGTTTTCAAACTTTGTTCCATTTGCAATATTAGGGCCTACTCAATTGTAAGATAATTCCGCAATTTATTCTTTAATACTGCATAACCGATTTCGTATTTTATTCCTGTCTGAATTCTTTTCATGCAGAAACAGAGATTCGAGAAAATTCTCTTAATTTTTCTAGTAAATAATTTTAGAAATCGTAAGTATTTTTTTGTATTTGTCTGGAGTACTTTTAATAACAGAATGCCAGAAACGAAGTCGTTAAATGTGTACTTTTTCTGAGAACAGCAAAGTTTGACTTAAGAAGTTTCACAAACATTACGAAAACATTGAACGCGAATAAGAAAACCATTTAGACTTCTGAAAAGTTCATTTCGAAAACAAAGGTGACATGCTAGTAAGGTACGACGCAATTGTTGTTAAGGATAGAATGTTTTAAATATTTGTTTTCACAGCGTTCGCTTTTGTTATGCATCTAATGATAACAATAGAAAAGCAAGGAACTATTACAAACACACTGTGATGAGAAAAACTCTAATTCACACAAAATGCTACTTTGAAATTCATTTAACAAAATAATTAAACAGAAGTTCCATACATGCAGTCCGAGAGTTGAATACATTGACTACTCAAGGCTAGACAGATTATTTTTTTTTCATTCTCTTCGCTTTATGGAATATAAAATTTGCTTAAAAGTTAAACTTTTTGATTTTAATGCTATTGTTAAATTTCAGTTATATCTAACTGAAATTTAATATAAAAAAAATATTTTTAGAATTAAGCAGAATATTTTATTTTGTAAGAATGTTGACATCCATTTGATTATTCTTCATAAGAAGTCAACCACTTTCATTAAGAAACAAGTTAATAGAAAAAAATTACAAACAAAAATATGCATTTTTAATTGCCCACAGAAAAGCTTTTTCTTTAATGACTTAAATAAAAAACAAGTAATATAAAAAAAAAATTTAAGTCAATTCCTATTTTTTTTCACTCTATTGCAGAAAGTCCTTTGTAAATAATTTTCATTCATTTTTTTAAGTTTATCTGGCGCCTCTATTGGTAGATATAAGCAACTTAAATCTACAAAAACTAAAATTAAATTAATTAAATTTAATGAATGAAATATTTGAAAAAACTGTATTCACATCCAGTGTCATCCACTACAAGTTCAAAAAAAAATGTATTTGAACTCGAGTGGATGAATAAAAATTATTTTATGAACGATTGAAAATTTGAACACGATATAGATAGGGAGAGTGTGAGCTAATAGAAGGAATTGAATAATTTAATAAGAAAATTCAGCAGCAGACGATTATTGTTTCTTTAAATAAAATGTTTTCCTTAAGCTGCGCGAAAAGATTATTATATGTCACATACATGTAAAATAAAGAAAAATGAAAATATTTAACTGAGTGAAAATCTGAAAAAGAATCACTCAACTGAATCCGGTAAGTTTATTTTTGGTGTTTCTGAAAACTGAGTTATCTTTATCAGAAAAATTTTATCTTAACGCAATAAAATAATAAAAACAATAAAATAATACAAAAATTAATTATAATAATCATGGAAGAACATTTGTTAGTTATTGTGATAATTGAAAATACATCAATTTAATTAATATATGCCTCTAGAGTGGAATTTCTAATAGAAAAAAAAACAAATTAATGAGGACGATATAGAAAGAAAAAGCGGATGTGTGCAGGAATTCCACACATTCTCATAACTTTTTTCCATATCCAAAATGATAACCTTCAGGATCAGCAAGAACATAAAATAAAAATAAAATCTCATGACTTTCGTCTTCCACAGCGCTCCGAAAACGAAATAAAAATTTTCTGCTCTCGAGCCCATAATTTTCGGAATTTCAGAATAATTAGTAAAAGAACATTTTTTTTTCCTTTTAATTTTCCAGAACATGCACTTTGAACTTTTATCTGATTACCTCGTAAATGAGTAATCAGAATGAATAAGTTCTGCAGAATTTTTTGTTCGGAATATTTGAATTAATTGGCACGTGGCTTAGATCGAATGTTTGTTATTTTGAGTAGAGCAAAATATAAAGTTGAGAGTAATTGTATTTTATATCTTCGACATGCTACAATAGTTCTTACTTTATTTTTTAAATTTTATATTATTATATTACTCGATAGATTTTTAAGACATAATTTTGAATTAATATATATGATATATTAAAAATTTTGCTTTATTCTAATAATATTGTAATCGTAATAAAAATAGAACGTAACTGCAGGAAATCTTTATAATGATTGTTTAAAAATTATTTTGGGCAATATTTCTTTTTATTTGAGGTACTTTGATTTTTTTCTCTTTGATTGTAAGCAAAATATACTAAATTTTATCACGTTATTATATGTGTTATTTTTTATTAAAATTAATTACATTTTTAAACACCCAGAAAACACTTAATGAAAAAAAAATTTTGCTAAGTATGCCCCTTTAATTTTTAATTAGGTATGCAAATAGTTTTAACGATTAAAAAATTGTTTAAAAGTAATTTTATTTTTTTAATGAAGTTTTCAATTTTTTTAAAATTTAGAATATTTATTTTGTAACTATCAATTTTGAAAATGTTAGCCTTTATTCAAATATCTACGAGCTCGTTTTTAATGCTTGTGAAGAACATACATATCGTATGTTGAACATACGATATATACGAACATATATGTATGTGAAGAACATACATATATATGCTTATGAAATATACATATCGTATATTTCATAAGCAATACAATCTCTTATGAAAGAGGTTTGATTTTTTTTAAATGTGCAGTTGGAGCTAATTCATCAATAACACAATAACACACACATTAAAAGTAATTTCAAAACTCAAAACTGGAAAAAATTAACAAGTTTAATAGACAAACTTTTTTTTGTCTTATTTTTTACAGACAGTTTTTTTTCCCTCGAATGGCTCATACACTAAAATGTTTTTAAAAATATTCTATAAGCAATTTTGGTTTAAAAAAATGTTTCAAAGTTGTGTCTCACTCAAGAAGATACTTCGTCTGCGATGGTGTTTCCAGAAATGAACACTTCGACGCAAAAAGTTTCACAAACAAATGCGTCTGCGATGAGAGACAAAAAAATCTATCTAGGCGGCCGCCGCGATTTCTTCGACTGTTTTCCCAAAAGACGAGATCTAATTTTAGTCCTCGGATTTCTTCTCCCTCACCACTGACGAAGGGAAAACAACGAACTCTACCTTTCCGATCCGAAAGAAATGCACTTTGCATTCATAATCTTCTTTGAATTCCATGCTTTTGTTGTTCTTATAACGTTCCTATTTTTGACGTGATTTTTTTTTTTGTTACATATAATAAGATTAAACATTTTTCTATATAACAAGTAACAAAAAATAATACATAATTCGATTAAACATTTTTCATGAATCAAATTTTCGAAAACAAATGATTGACTCGGTGTTTTTTTTTTTATTTTAAAATTTAAGATAAAATTTTCCAATTCGTTGATACATAAATTTAATTAAGAAGTAGAATAGATTTTGGGTTTTTAATGTCACCTTTTTAATTGAAAAAGATGTAGTGATAATAAAAAAATTATAATCATCTTTTTTATATGAAATGCAATTGCATCAATAAATTTACTTTTATCATAACAAAACATTTAAATAAATTCTGGAAAAAACAAAGCATACATTGCAAACAATTTTTTAATTTTTATTTGCTCATATGCTCATATGCTTCTATGTTGTTGTTGTTTCTTATCTCCGATACGGTCTAGCTATTAGAACGAATCCATAAGTCCATAAATCTATAAAAAGTCCAAGAATAGAAGATGTCCAGAAAAATTTCGTCCAATGTAAAATCAAGACAGTTTAAAACTCGGACGGGCGATACTTGAGTAGTCCTACGCTTGGTGTAGGTCCCGAAAATCTTCAGCTCTCGCTCATCGGTGAGACTCCTCAAGTGTCCACTGGCAAAATGTGATAAGCAAGATTGTTGACTTCTATGCCCCCACCCCAAAGCAGGGCACCACCAGGGCGATCTCTCATCGTATGCTGGACGGACATTCCAGAGATCCTTAATTGTCTTCCCAAACTCGGAGAACACCTCACTATAATATGCTTCTATAAATCTAGCTATTCTTAATTCACTGAATTTTACATATAATTCTTATTAAGAACAATTATAATCAAGTTTAGTTAAAACAAAGTTTTAGGATAAAGAAATTCAATGGCGCAACATTGAATAAAACCCAGATTTTTGCTTTTCGATCTGTCTGTAAAATGCTTTCGATCTTTGCTGTTCGATCGATCTGTTTTATAATAAACAAAAATTAAAACATTTCGAAGCATTCAATGTGTTATTGACTGCATTTTGCAATCAAAGAAATTATTTCATGTACTTGTCCAAATTCTAATTTAAAAATATCATAAATGTAATGCATGATTTTTTTCTTATACTTAAACAAGTTGAATATACTTTTGCAGTGACGTCATATTGTTATAATTCTAAGGCGACATCATGTAGTTGAAATTTTAAGGTGATGTTAGTTGAGAGGTCTGGTAATATGATTACATAATACCATCTATGAATATTATACATACGCAAGCACAAATTCATTTATCGGCAGTGATTATTCCAAGGAGGATATATGGGGCATGCCAAAAAAGCATAATTTTCATTAAAAATTATTTTACATACCATTGATGTTTGACGGCTTATCAGATATTTCTGATGTATAGAAAATCTACTAGATTTGCTGAAGAGCATAATTTTAATAATAATAATAATAAATAAATGTGCATACTACACAAGGCAAATATTGGCTAGTTGCTTTACAATTATATATCTTTTTAAGAAGATCGATTACAAATTTGGTAATATTGATCAATAACATGCCTTAGATCTGAAGGTTATACTGGACATATCAAAAACTATAATTTCCTTAAAAGATGCACACTATTTTGTGCTCTTAAGAAAATTATTTCGAATTTGATACGCAGTGATAAACCAATGCAGGCTCGAGGATGAATTCATTTATTATTTGGTATGCATCTCCGAAACTACAGCCGTTTTATTCTTTCTCGACAACCCAGCGAACTCCCCTCCATTCAATTAGAAAGAGTAGGGCACCTTCAGTCTTATTCGGTCCCACCTTGAGTGAGCGGTCTTGATCCGAAAGAAATTAAAAGTGGGCCACGCGAAAGAATACCCGCCTTTCAAACCCCTCTCGGCAAGTGGGATGACTTCAAAGGCGCTATTGCATGTACAGTACGCTCAGTTTTTATGCGCCTTGACATGATTTAGCCTCGTTTACTGGATTACGTGTTGTCACATAACTGAACACATTCTTTCAGCGCTTAAAAATAATGCACACCACCGTAATTTGGTAGACTGAATGCAAATTGACTGCGCTTGCATTACACAAGAGTTGACTCTGAATTCGTTTCCCTTTACTTAACATGCACCTATCATAACGGCACAAGTCACATAGTGGATTAGTTCAAAGGGGCTATCTATTTACATTCGCAAACACATCACAGTTTGTCTGTGTAGAATGTCTTGACATGATATTGCCTCATTTATTGGATTACATGTTGTCACGTAATTGAACCTGGCGGTGACATGGATATTTGTTGGCGGTTCGGAATCCACTTTAAACTGCAGGTCCCGGTCTAATTAGCTCAAACTGTGCACAAAATGACGGTAGAACGACAAACCAAACCAAACCTAACTGAACCCATCATAATAAACTCGTACTTAAGAATATGCTTAATCATTTTAGACTGCCTCGAGAATTGATTTCCACATAAATTATTAAGAATATTTTTTATAGTGAGAATATAAAAGATTCATAATATAACCACAAAACAGCTTTCTTTCTTAAAAGAAATAAAATTCTCATTTTAATATGAAACATTCGAATCATTAAAATTCAAAACTATTTCATTCTTAAGGCATCATCTAATTTTTAACAATTCTAGAAATTAATCAATAAAGTATATTTGATTCCCTCATTTTTTATCCAATTTGATAACGTATTTTTATTTAATTTAAATGTAAATATAAAAGTTATATACTGCTTTTGAGAATAGCTTTTCGATTTTGAAGAAATTGCAAAACCATTTTAGTATTCTCAATTTGATCAGCCTTTTATCAAGCGAATAGTTTCACAAAAGTAAAAATAGTCCTATTTCCCATTAGTTCTGAATAAACTTGGTAAATAAACGCTATACGTAATGTATTTTGTAATTTTAGTTTGAGTAGAACTTTTATTTATACTAGTTATAATACAAATAAAAGTTTTGTTTGGGGAACTATTTATTTCTTCTATTTTAGTTATATTAGAGCATAAAAACCCTTTTTTATTTATTTATAATGCGTAACCAGCCTACTCAAACGTTGAAACTTTTTCTTGTGTGCTAGTCTCTGAAAATGAAGGCTTGCACATTATTATCCGTTGCTATGGAAACCCTTATATTCAATGTCAATGTTCCGATATAATTTGCTGATCGCGTGAAAGAGATCCTTCTGATGTATAAAAAGCAAATGTTCATGACACCCAGAAACGGTCGTTGTATAATGTTTGCTTGTTCCCATGAAACTGGATCTTTTATTGCCCTGCACAATGAAATCGGAACATTGTTGTCTTCCATACATGTCGTTTGAACGATTCGTCATTTCCTTTAAATCGTATTTGTCCTCTTCTATTTATTCTTACAGCGCCGCGCACAAGAATCCTCTAAACTGAGTTACGTTGAAAAGTCTCTGTTATGGCAAAGTGTAATTGTTCAAATAAAAAGAAGAAAAATTTAATTTCAACCTAACAAAAATCCACTGGTTAAAATTATAGCTATTGTAAAATATAACTATTTTGTTTATTGACAAAATAATAATAATATTTAATAATTATATTATTTGCTTTTTGAACAAAAAAAAGTTCTAGTTTTTAAAAAAGTTGATATCGAATAAAATAAAAAGTAGTTTTGTACATGTTGTATTAAAATGGAGAGCTCATTGTGAACATTAAAATACGATTTTAAGGGTCGATGTAATATTTAATGAAATTATTTATTTCTGTTAGTTGGTTTAATTTAATTCTACCTCAACAAAAATTTTAAATTTCCAAACTAAAGAAATATTTCCCTTTGTTTATGGTAACAAATATGTTATGCATAAAACCGACACTTGTCTCGCTATAAGGTGGTGTTAATTACATTATCGAAATTAAATTCAGATTTTGAAAGATAATGCGTACTAAAAGAAGAAAATCATATTTGTAGAAATACTCTCTGCTGCTAATTTCTAGATTACTTAGAAATGGCTTTAATGGCTTGAGATAACAATTATTGTTCTTGGAAAAAACAACTCCAAGAACCAACGAGACTGACATTTTTTTTTTAACGCGACAATCTTCTCGCAGTTAGCAGCTTTATTTTCTTTACTTTTTCCTACTCCCTTCCTAAAACCCGTCTTTCTTTAGATAGTAGACCTAGTATTTTTTCTTCTCGAAGACGGCTGAGCAACATTTCTCGGCGATCAGCTTACTCAAGAACAAAAAGCCGCCTGACTTAAAATCAACTTCCGATTGCGTTTGTTGGATGTCTCTTAACAGTTCCTCCGTCTGCCTTAACAATTTATTTACTTCTTCTATTACTAATGAATGCATTAGTATAATATTCAAGTATTGTACTCGTTATTAATATTATAAGGAGTGCAATACTTGAATATTATCCTAATGCATCCAACATCCATTTACATTAAAAGAATAGCACATGAATTTAGATAAAGAAAAAGTATGTGGTAGCATTCCATTCAATATGAATCAAAATTATTGAGCTTTCCATAATTTGTATGAAATATTTTAGTCGACTCAACGCCCTTGATATTTTATATATTTGTTATTCTCACATATGTTTTCAGTATAATTGTTCAGTAGTTAAATAAATAATTTAATTCTTGGTAAATTCGGTATAATTTTGGACTAAATCATAACTACACTATATTTTTAAATGTTGTCGCCTTTCTTTTTCAGACAATGCATTTTCCTAGGGTGCACTCATACATAAAACATTTCGTAACGACATCATCAGACATTCTTTTATATGCTCGAATAACGATGCTGCGGTACCTCCATCAGAAATACCTCTACGCCATACTTTCTTTCTTCTCTGAGCATCGTACCATCTGGCAAATATTGATCCTCCATTTTCGGATGCAGCCTTAACATCCATCCCCAGTATTCTTTTAAAGATTTGTATGACCAGCTCTCAGTTTCATTGAAGAGTTTCATAAGTTTGTTGAAGTTCTAGGCTTCCCAACTTACCTATAGGTAATAATTCTATACTATCAAATCTGTAGTAACTCTATCGAGTTGATTATATTTCCTCATTACTACTCTACGAATGTTTCCGCATCGCACCAGTAAGGCTGATTTTCTTTCTGAATAAGAAAATTAATGTATACACACATTTAATTTATTCACCCTCTGTAACTACCAGTTAGAAATTCTAATAGTAATAATTTTTTTTAAAAAATGTTCTATTTCGTTTGTAACTTATGTCTCGACACTATTCATAGGTAAATAGATACCCCATTTTATTAGCAATATTATCACCACGATATTTGCCCAAACCATTTCTATAGTTTCAAACATCATCTTTCAAGCCATTTCTGCATTTTGCTTACAACACTTCAAATAATAATTTCTTCTACAAAAATTAAATCGCTATGTCATCTCTCTGTAACATTTCTACTACTTAATATATATATATATATATATATTATGCAATACTTTTTCATACCTCTAGTTGAAAAATTCATAACTTTATCAATTAATACCAAAATGATTTATTTAATTTCTTAAAGACACTTTACACAACACCCACGCCTCTTCCCTCTTACTCAGGATTCTATTGCCCCCTACCAGTTATAAATATGACGATGGAAAAACAAAAAATAAAAAGAAACTGTCAATTACCGAATTAGAAGAAAAATATGTTATAATACTATGCACGAGTGAAGCGAAAAGTATACAATTCAGAAAGAATAAGCAATGGCTAAAAGATGATGTGAAAAATATGGTATATAAAAAAATCATGCAACTTTCAGTCAGTTTTTACAGTTTATCTTGTTCCCAGGTAGCCTTTTATCAAAAAACAGGAAATAAGTTGTTAAGGAAAATGTCCCCAAATTAAAAATTTTAAGAACCGCTGCTAGAAATCATGGCGAAAGGACGAGTTCGTCTAGGAACTTTGTAAATTGTAAAGAACCGCCCTGGGGCGTAAATCGTGTCTCTCATGCAACTTTCAGTCTACGGAAATAATAAAATAAAAGGTTTTTGTTTGAAGTTAAAAAGTGGTCTCAAAGGATTCATCACTTAACTGAATTAGCAGATCGTGATCGAGTCGTGACCTTCAGTATCCCCAACAAAAGTGCTCCTACAAAATATTTTCAGCCCCTACCCCCCATACCCCCGTTCCATTTTATTTCAAGACTCCGCAAATTCTTAATCTTCCACAAATAAGGATCCAATTTTCCGGAGATAACATCATTACTCGAGGCAATGTTCAATAGAGGAGACTCGGCCGGAGAGTTCTTCCCTTCCACATTACCTCTACGCACCGTGTCATCCCCGTGCATCCTTCAAATATTGATCTCCTCCCAGATGCAGGCTCGCCGTTCTGCTAAAAGGGTTGCACTGTCACAATTCGATTTAGTATCTCTCTCTCTTTTGTAATTTCATCTAAATAATCCTACTATTCTAATTCATTTAAGGATTTGGTAAAAATTTCTACTGGTACCCTCTTCAATGAATGCGCTAAAAAAGTTGCCCTAGCAGAAGAAAAAAATGATCCCCAAACATTAAATAATTTCATCCAAATTAATTTTGGCACCTTATTTTTAGTGTTTATATATTACATTATAGCACGTTATTTTTAGTGTTTTAGTTATTTTTTACTATTACAATGCACAGATAGAGATCCTGTTTTTGCAATGTTTTTTTAAATATATCTAATATTCCCAATAAAAAAACAACAACTTGTGATCAAGAAATGTGAAAAAAGATTAAAAAGAAGAAGAAGAAGAAAAAAAAAGCATTATAGTTTAAAAGATATGTGATCAAAAGATGATATGATCGTATTTAAATTGCAATTAGATGTAGAAATGGGAAAAACATTACTATCCTACTCATATGTCACGATTTGCGTTTGGTAATGGTTTGGTATACTACCACTACAGAAATACTGGATGATATGCAAATAAGGATGCTATTGCAGTATTTCCAACTGAATTGTACATCTACATAATATTTTCATGTCTACAAGTTTTTTTTTCCCAACATGCATGAATATGAGATACTTTGTTCTTGATTCAAAATACACTTACACTATTGAAATTATTACTTGCACTATTTGAAATACGTGCACTATCGGTTCATACATATAATAAAAGAAGATGTTTATAACTACTCACTAAATAATAGAAGCTTCCTTGCGTAGTGTTACTGTTTGCAGTTGACGACGATGTTCAGGTAGTAGTAACATGAGTGAACCTTCATCCGAATAAATATTAATGATTTTAATAATTTTTCAATTTTAGTAAGGACTATTAAATTAATCCTTTTCATTTTAATAATTTTTAAATGGCTACAATCCTTTTGTTCCTGGATTCAAATGATTTCCCTTTTAACAAACAAAAAAAAAAAAAAAAAAAAAATGAGTGAAAATATTTGAGTTATTTTTTAACTATACTTTAAAGACCCAACATATTCCATTGTCAAATAGCTTGGTGCATTTCTAGGGGATGACATTAGACAGTTTTCGCGTACCGTATTTTTATCGTCCGATATTTTTTTCTCCCTAGCGCGTATGCTCATAGGATCACGCGAATGCGTATCTGTGATAATGTTTCCCATGAGCATGCGCGCTAGGGAGAAAAAAAATAACGGACGATAAAAATACGGCACGCAAAAACTCTCTATTACCATTTGAAGTACCTTTAACCCTTATACACATGTACTCCATTATGTCCACCCCAAGAAATATTTGCACATAAGTTAAATAATTGGCAATTTAAGTAATCTATTCCTTTTGTAAATAAAAAAACGCATGTGGGCAGCTTTTATCACGACGTGTGTGCTTTTGAGGTAAAGTAGTAGTGGTGCTTACAGAATCTCCATCCCCATTACATGTACCACCATTCCTTTCCACCTTGAGCAAACATGGAACCTTCCCCTCCTTTAAATGTCAACCGGCCGGGCCCCTCTACCCCCCGCGGAACGATCTTCACCCAGAGAGAGAGAGTGCGCTCGCAACCAGGTCAGTGGGTACGATCTCCACGAGACATTGATGGAATAGAACGAATCGATATTCGGCCGAGCGTATAGAGCGCGCACCGATTTCGATCGGTACGGGGAGCTTCGGGGGCGTTGCCATGGAGACGCGGTGCGGCAAAGGGGCGTGAATACTTTTCGGGATTCCTTTGAGAAGGGGAAGGGATTTGGCGAGTCGGGAATGATGCTGCACGGGATTTGTTGTTTGGGGCGACATTCTTTGTTTGTAATAAAGAGGATTGGTGGCAGAGCAGAGGATACAAATGAATTGCGCTGGAGGAGTGGGGGTTGCTTAGCAATCCGGGCGGAGTGCAACGGAATTGTGTCCTAGGGTAAATTCAAAAAGGTCTTTGTACTCGGAAACGACGTCTTTAAACCATATGACTTGTTTGTTTAGGCAAACTAGGTGGAGAAGGGAATCCAATAAAAATATCGAGAGGATGCGTAAATCAGACACCAGTTTCTGTTTAATGTTTAATGTGGAAAACTTGTTCCTCCACTGTGATGTGTCATTTAAGTGAAATTTTATTAGTAACTTTTTAAAAAAAAGTTACTAATTTAAGTGAAGCTAGTTTAAGTTACTACTTTAAGTGAAATTTTATTAGTAACTTTTTTAAAAAAAGTTACTAATTTAAGTGAAGCTAGTTTAAGTTACTACTTTAAGTGAAATTTTATTAGTAACTTTTTTAAAAAAAGTTACTAATTTAAGTGAAGCTAGTTTAAGTTACTACTTTAAGTGAAATTTTATTAGTAACTTTTTTTAAAAAGTTACTAATTTAAGTGAAGCTAGTTTAAGTTACTACTTTAAGTGAAATTTTATTAGTAACTTTTTTTAAAAAAGTTACTAATTTAAGTGAAGCTAGTTTAAGTTACTACTTTAAGTGAAATTTTATTAGTAACTTTTTAAAAAAAAGTTACTAATTTAAGTGAAGCTAGTTTAAGTTACTACTTTAAGTGAAATTTTATTAGTAACTTTTTAAAAAAAAGGTGAAAATATTGTTCAGTGTTTATATTTTATATTCCAAAAAGTGTTTAATCTGAACATACTGTAACCAAATGAAAAGAATATGCGAAATTTAAAAAAAATTTCCAATATAAAAGAAATCCTATTAAAAAATTAAGTTATATATTGATTTAATTTTAATTCTATATCGATATAAGTTTAATTTTATTAGCAAGGAAACTGGAAAGAAAATGTTCGGAATTTACTTTAATCATAAAAAGTATCCAAATGTTGAAAAAAAAAAATCCGATTGAATATATAAATCCTTGCTTTAGATCTGCAATATTTTACAAATCACATTTTTCCTATTTAAAGTTAACATAAAGCAGCAGCCTTAGCTTATAGTCTCCCTTATTTAAAGATTCACAGTTATTATCCTTGTGGACATGGACACTTCAATATAAATGCTTAGTTACAGTTGTGGAAATTCTGACATCTTTTTAATAAATATAGTAGTTATTTGAATTATTAATTCATGTTTAATCAAAAACTCATCTATCGTAATAAGAATTTGAATAGATAGAACATGCACATTTGTTGGATACGACTAAGAATATTTTATATCAAAGTCGATCCGAAATATAAATAATTTGGCCTTTGGAAATGTAGTCTTTGGAGTTTCCTTTAACGATAAGAAATAATAAAATAATATTTAAGGGGAAATGATTTAGAAGTTTGCATTTTGATATATTTTAAGTTTGTATAGTTCGTATTTCGCACCATAGAAAAAAATATTGATGATACTTAAAAGGAATGGCAGTTTGAAATGGTAATGGAGGGGGACCTTTACGCTCTTGTATCTCATTTAACAGAGGAAAAAAAATGTCATTCAATAAACGGAGTTAAGATATTTTACTGATGAATATGTAATCAGAGGCCATAAAGAAAGAATATTAGCTTCATTAAAAAAAAATGAATCGTAATTTGAAAGGAACATTTTTTAAAATTTAAGGTATTGGTTCTCAGTTAATAGAGAGTTTTTGCATACCGTATTTTGGACGTCCGTAAGATTTTTCTCCCTAGCGCGCATGCTCATAGGAATATTGAGCATGCGTAACTGTAATAATGTTTCCTATGAGCATGCGCTCTAGGGAGAAAAAAATAACGGACGTCCAAAATACGTTATGCAAAAACTCTCTATTGACGAAAAATAGAGGAGATATCATAGAAGGAGCAGGAAGGTTGAGTCTAGATAAGATATCTTTAGGCACATATGGTTTGATATGCCAATCAATTTAAGGGGAAAAAAATGTAAATTTTAAAGTAAAAAAGCTTATTTTAAGGACATATGGCTTCTTACTTACACATATTTACATTTCTTCTATTTTTACACACTTTTTCATTTACACATATAAATAACAATTTCTTATTTCATTATAATATTAGCTTTCATATTAGCAAAAAAACTTTAAGAAAATGCACATTTATATGTCGATATTAATTTTAAAAAATGAAAATAATTTTAAAAATTAGGATTATTAATAATAAATTTAATAAATAATGAATTTAGTTTAATACATAAAATAATAAATCTTTCTTTGGACTTATAAATTTTATATAAGTTTTTCCGTAAACAAGGTAGCTAATTTTACAATTAAATAGGAATAGTTATTTTGAAACATCATTTTATAAATCCAATGATACGCCCCTAAAATATAAACTTGTTTTTACCGTACAATTTTCATTTTTTTTTAATATTTAAGTTATATATAAAATTGAAAAAAAAAAATGAAAATTGTAGTTTTATTGTTTTGGAGATTTATTTTGTATTACATATCCTATTGTGAAAATCTTAATATCTATATTTTAAGTAGAAAACAGGCTCACATCTTAAACAAAACACGAACTAACAATAAAATAGCTGAACATTTAAAAATAACTGGGAGAAAAGTTCTTTTAATCAACACATGTAAAATCCATTTTAAAACATGGCAATAGAGATAAATGATATCTTATTACGTGATAAAAGTTTTTTCTGCTGGTATAATAACAGTTATTTGACCTGAGATCATTCGCCATTGATGTGCAGATGTTTAGCAACTTCAGCATTCACCAGGGTGCATCTATGATATCTACAGTTTAAAAAATTGTCGCTAACAAATTTTCCAATGAAGAGACAAAAAAAAAAAAAAAATAATAATAATAATAAAAAATTAAAAAAAATTCAAGCTAATTGTGTGAAATGATCGAGAATGTTGAATTTATGGATCAAATGCATCAGCAAAAAGAGGGAAAAAAAAAGTTTTCCTTTGAATAGACAAAAGATCACTAAGGCTAAGAAGCTCTGATGTTGAAGACAATGCTCTAAAAATAAAGCACAAAAAATTTCCACTACTGAAACCGATATGCTGGAAAGGGTTGAAAGATTCTCATTCTTGAATCATCAAGTGTATGAACCTGCTGCAAGGAACGGTTTCTTGAACTTGCAAAATGTTATTTCCTTCGGTCGTTAAACACAGGAGAAAAATAAAGATTTTAAACCCAAGACGCCACGCTGGAGAATTTAGAAACACACTATTTTTGTAACCACAAAGTGTCACTGGTGTTGCCATTCCACATTTTTCTTTTCACTTTCTTGTCGCTGCAACTCTTTGGTAACTATCAAAAAATAAATTTGCATCGACATGGATACTTGCCCTGCAAACATGCCTTCCCATTTTTTTTTTTTTTTTTTTATTATTATTATTATTTTTTTTTTTTTATCATTTTCACCAATATGATCATTATGTTTACAAAAATTTCCTTAAAGGATATTTGAAAATCAATTTTTTGTTTACTCAAAAATTAAGCGATGCAGGAGGTTTATCTTTATACTGAAGAAGATTAACATAAAATAATTTTGTAAATAATACGTATATCTTTATTTAAATTTTAACTATGTATTTATTTATGTAATGTTCTTTTTTTAAAATGATCAACTTTTATTTTGCCTACAATTCTCTAAAACAGAAAAGTTTATTCTGTGATAATTCTTTCCAACTTTATCGTAAATAATTATAAAATGCTTTTTTATGTCCTTTGTCTTCAAAATATATTATTTTAAGATGTCACTTCAAAAAATAATTCTAATTCTCATCTTTACAATACCCCCGTTGTCGATCCGAGACGACTCGAATAGATGGATCTCGGATAAGATCGATTTACTCGTTGTTTCAACGCAACCATTGTAACGTATTGCTAGCGTGTATTACCATTCGTTAGTAGCAAAATATGGGGAGAATAATTCTCATCTTCTTAAGGGGGAAAAAAAGGAAAAAAAAAACGCGTTTTATTTCGGTGAAAGGTAAAAAATGGTTTCTTCAAAATTTGTGCCATCATCAGTTACACATTCTTCCCATCTTTCTGGCAATTTGTGGACGGCCTCCCAGAAAAAAACAATACATCTTTCGAGGTGGTTCAGTCACGAAATCATTTTTCGACATCTTCGTAATTGTTGGGAGTCTTTCGTGGGAGAGTGCATGAGGCATCGATGAAAACAAGTACCGGTCGAAAGGGTCTGGTGAGTACGGGGGGGCGTAAGAGTTCCCAGCCCAGTTCTGAGCTGGTACCTCTGACAGCTATCGCTGTGTGTGACGGAGCGTCCATCCTTCCATGTCTTGCAATCCATTCTGATCGAATCAATGCATTGTCCAAATCGATCATCATTGTCATTCGTTTAAAAATCATATTTGTTCGAATTTCTTCAATAAAATACCAATTTAGTACTAGCAAGTATTTATTTGATGATGCAAAATTTAATGCCTTGCCTTTACACTAAAGCGGTGGCCAACCCAAATGACATTGCGGGCCACTTTCGAAATGCATCCTAACTCCGCGGGCCGCATATAAAATTATATATCCCCCTATTAGATTTATAGATCCACTATAGGCATTTTTTGGAGAGAAAAATTGAAACTACTTAGCTTTTGTAAATCGATCTCAATTTGGATATTTGCATATCGTAATGGGTGTTGCAGGTGAGCGTCCGTTATGTGTGAACGTGTTTTGTATTGGGTCAATTTCATTTTCGAAAAAAATTATTCGCAGGTGAAACCAAACACGCTAACAACTTTTTTTGCCAGATTTCTCAAATTGGAAAATTTCACTTTTGTGATGCAAGTGTTATAAAAATCTATTTTTGATTCTGATTGTGTTTCAAAATTATGTTTTAATGTAAGTCAATCGTTGTCAAATATTGCATTGTAAGTCAACCAGTTGCATTTGGAGATATTCTGGGACCAACTCGATTTCAACATGAAAGGGAGATGAATATATTTCAAAACTTTTGTTGTGTTTGTCTAACTAATTTCGACAGTTAATTTTTGAATATATGGATGCACAAATAATGTATTTTTTAATACATTCGTTTTTCACTATAATTGGTTTCACTATAATTTTTTAATACATTGGTTTTCATTAAAATAAATATATTTTCTAAAAGTGTGATACATCTCATGGGTGGGAAAATGTTCAAAGCGGGCAGCTGATTGGCCACCCCTACTCTAAAGCATCATTTTGTCTCAACGAATCACAGTCTTCAACCAAGTGAAGAAACCTTGTAATAGTTGGGCGTTATTTATTATTTTTTTTCACACCTCTCCTTTGCGTTTTGTTAGGTATTTTTAAAAAAGTAGTTCATTTGCAGGAGTTTGCGGAAATGAAAAGAGCTATATTTAGAGAGTTAATCATTCCAGTGGAGGATAAGCGTTTTTATTCGATGCCAACTCTTTGGAGAGAAGGATATATTTGTCCGCGAATCTGGCACTGAATTCTTTGCATAAAAAGTGAAACTTGTTTCATAGTGGTGAAGAAATTTAATACAAAATAAATGTGCGAAACATGGATAACTGCCAACAATAAAAGGATATTGCACGCGTCTTCTGCTATGAATAGACTTCGCATTCATACAAATTGTTCGTTTCGGTATTCTTTCTGCTGAAAATAACATAATAGATGAAGATAATTTATATTTATTTAAGATAGCCGCATCTTTGTTTTTAAATGATTTAAGAAATAAAAAGTCCTGAATTCTAATTCAATTTTCTTTTCAATGGTTTCTTTAGAACACTGAAAGATTATCTCATAATTATTCGAATTTTAAGGCATTAAATTTTTCAAATAAAATATTTCATTTTATGATCTTCAAAACAGTTACTAAATACCATGCAGGCGTTTTGTGAATACATCACCATTAGATTATTTAAAAAAAAATTAAAGTAAATGTTAGCCATTAGTTGAGTTTTCAATCTCAAATTTTTTTTTTTAAATTTATTATTTTTAACATTCCTTTATTTTTCTGAAAATTTCATAACTTTCTTGATAGGACGTAAAAATCTCTAATTGTCCCCATAAAAGGTTTTAATCTGTGCTCCTATAACTTGTTGGATGACTCAAATATTAACTCTTCAATTGAAATTCTTTATAATAAAAATAAAGAGAAAATTAAATAGAATCCACAAATTTTTATGTTAGTTCAGAGTCTTTTGCAAATTAATTTTTATTGGAGCTTTTGATACGATGATTCCACCACTGAAAAATGGCAATAGACATGCCAGTTATGGAATACCTATGCTATTTTATCACAAAATCTCACCCTTTTTAATACGCTTTTATTAGCTTCACCTGTATGTTTGTATGTCTGTATGTTTGTATGTATGTATGTAACTAACTTTTTCCCCTGGAGATCTGCTTCTCCTCACATTATTTAAGCTGCAAAGAAACATTTACAGGCATCTTTGAGAAAGAAAACAGTTGATTCTTTTTAATACGCTTTTATATTAGTTTCATCTGTATGTTTGTATGTAACTGACTCTTTGGGCTCGATTTTGCTCTACTTTAAGCGATCAGATTTAATTTAAACGTTGTAGACTTATCAAGAACCGACGACATTAAAATATTTTAATAAGTTTATTATCTCATCATGATTAGGATCGCCAGGATTAGAGATTTTATTTTAACTTATGAAGATCAATTTAGCCCATGTAGAATGAAAGTATTCAGTAAAGACATTCAAACCTACGTGGGACAGTGGCACAACGGACTATTCGCATTTAACCTTTGTGTTACTGACAATTACATTATTGTAAGTCTTATAGTTCCATTCCTCCGTACCGGGACCTCATTTAAATATTATAGTTTAAAAACACTGATAAACATGCTTTTAGAGTGAATCAAACTAAAAAGTAAAAAATAAATGAATAGTTTAAAAAAACTAACAAACACGCTTTTAGAGTGAATCAAACTAAAAAGTAAAAAATAATTGTTAACATAAGAATAAAATGACTGACGAGAAAATTAGTGTCACTGTTCTAAAAGCGTGGGGTGCTCGATATCAATTGTTAACTCGAAAAGCGTGTTTTTAAGTTTTTTTAAAACTATTAATTTTAATAATGTAAGGTGGCTACTTAATCAATATATTTTAATTCCTAGGACAAAAAGTTCAAGTTGTCACTCATTGTAAAGTGTTCGGTAACATCACAAGGCACCCGAAAATATTAGTATAGGTGAGAATATTGGGAAGAAAAAGAACACATCACACGAGCAGCTGGCATTTTACAAGCAATTAGCGTTCCTATTCGCAAAGAATAACAATTTTCGCACTCTGAATAATTGTTGACTCATTCTCTTAGATTAACCCAGAAAACAAGCAATCGAATTTTTGTTTTTTACAAACGTCCCTTTAGATTTTTTCCTCTAAACAAATTATTTATAATTGATTTTAATAAGTTAATAATATTAGTGATAATAGAAAAATGAAATGAAATTATGGTTTATTGATTTATTCAAATTTGGAATTGTTTGACAGTTAATTATTTACGACGCACTGATGATATTTTTTTTTAAATTTTTTTTTTATAAAAAAAAATATTTATTTCGAATAAATATTACTTTCATATAACTTTATATGCCTATTAACAGAGAATATATTTTCTGATACAAATCAATCTCTTTAAACGCTTTTTAAGTTACGCCATTCAAAATACAATTTATTATAAAACTGCTTCTCTCATTTTTTTTTTTTTAATGTTTCTTCTTGGTTTGAAAGTTACATGAAATTAATTTATTTAAAAATAACATTATCGATAATAATAAATTTGGTATCGGTAATATCGATAGTAAAAACGTAAAAGAAAAATTTATTATTACGATCTATATAGTTCTTATTTATTTATTATAGTATCGTTTTTTTTTTATTTATTTAAGATTTGAATTTAATAAATTCTTTATTTTTGAATAGTACAGAAAGCATAATTGTTGATAAAAATTAAGAATGTGTAAAAAATAAAAAATAATCCTAATTCGATATTATAATTGTGTCATTTTTTAGTAAAAATAAATTATATTCCGAAATATGAAATTATAATGATAGCAATATATTTCATCATAACTGGCTCGACAGCCCGTTGTGGGCCTTCTTTAAAAGATCCAGCCAGGCTGTTCTCCTCTTGGCCGTGGACCTCCATTTTTTTATCTTAACATTAAAATCAAAATCTAAACAGTCTCTTTTTCGGTCTTCCCCTGGATCGCTGTCCAAAAGGGGTTACACTGAAAACCCTCAGAGCAGCTCTATCACTTTCCATTCTCATGAGATGACCGGCCTATCTCATTCTGTTCAGTTTAACACATTTTAGAATGTCAATATCTCTAAAAAGATTGTAAAGTTCAAAATTGTATCTTCTTCAACCAATTTCCATTGTCATGGATACCACCAAAAATAGTTCGCAGCACTTTTCTTTCAAAGATTGCCGACATTTTCTCTTCTCTTGCTGTTCGTGACCCTGTTTCAGATGCATATGTTAACACTGGTCTTATGAGAGTTTTGCTCAGTGAAATTTTAGTTCTTCTTCTTATCAGGTGGGATCTTAATTGGCTTCTAAGACCAGCAGCGATTGGCAGCACGATTGCAATGACATCAGAGTTATAAATACCTCAACTTACAAATTCTAAATTTTTTTTTTTTTTTTTTTTTTTGAACAAAAAATAACCGTTTTACTGATGATCAAAATATTTCTTAATTTTTTTTGTAATGGATTTCATGAAACATGATGGTGTCTATTAATAAGACATTTTTATGAGGCCAGTTTTAAATGTCAATGATAATTGCACATCCCGATGATTAATAACGCGTCTAATGAATCCTTCCAGCATCAATGGCGCCTCGCGTCACGTGATCAGCCCCCATCAGTGAATCGAAATTCGGATTCGAAGTGAAATGAATCTCTTTTTTTTATTGTTCTTTATTTTTATTTTTTCTGTACTAAGAGAGGGTTATGAATTATTTATGTGACACAACACATCGACCTTAAAATTATAGAGGTTTGACTTTTTTTTTACTTTTCACCGATCGATCTCTGTTAATTGTAATGGATTGGAACGTTTACGGTTCAAGTTGATTTATGGGCAACATAAATTTTATTGCATTTTTTATTGCATAAATCTTTTTAATTTATATTACTTTAAACACCCTTCATCTGGTAGATGCCTGACTGTTTATGTGGTTTTTTTTTTCCTTACTTCCTCCTCATCTCTGATTGACTATTTTCTAAACTGCTTGTCAAGTTTTCCCCTCTCGCCTTGTTATTTTATTCTTCTGCAAAACAGGTATTTTAGGACCCTAAGGGTGCCATCAGGATTTTCTTGGTTATTTCAAATAACCGTCGTTTTTTTCAATTCCTCCTATTAGCTCACACTCTCCCTATATATATCTTGTTCACATTTTCAGTCGTTCATAAAACGCTTTTTATTCATCCTCTCAAGTTCAAATACATCTTTTTTAACTTGTAGTGGATGACACTGGATGTGAATGCAGTTTTTTCACATATTAATTCATTCATTAAATTTAATTCATTAATTTTAGTTTTTTTTAGATTTAAATTGCATATATCTACCAATAGATGGCGCCAGATAAACTTAAAAGAATGAATGAAAATTATTGATAAAGGACTTTCTGCAATAGAGTGAAAAAAAAGACGGAATTGACTTTAGAAAATGTGTTTTTATATTATTATTATTATTTTTTTTTTTTTTAATTTTCGTTGAAATTTGAATTTAAATTTAAATTATTTTTTTATATATATCTAAGCAAATTATGTTCACTTTTCGTACAAAAATAATCCATAAATTAAATAAATTTTGTCCTATTTTCTAATATAATTTGCTAAATTATGACTTTTATTTCAACACAGAATTGACAAAAATATAATTTATTAAAATGCATAAAAAATGTTCTATAAAGATAACTTGTTAAATTTCGAAGTGATAATATTAATAAAAAAAAATATTTAATATTTAAAACAAATATTTCACAGAAATTATAATAATCGCAACTTTATATTGCATTAATACATTACACTTATTCTTTAAAATATACTATAATAAATATACAAATAACTTAATTAACATGTTTCAGTTTCTCTTTTTATAAATAGTTATTACTGAAATACTTAAATTATTTTATCTAAGCTTACATATTTAACTGTTATATCTAATATTTAAACTACTATACATAAATTTTAACATTAAAACAACACGAAAACATTTTAAACATTGTTAAATTTTTTTATTTTTATTTTAACAAAGATATATATGTTGTTGCTTTGTTGTTGTTTCTTATCCCACTTGGCTGGCCAAGCCCACGAGCCCATATGGACTCATGATTGAAGGGGAAGGAAGCAGCTTCTGTTGTGATGGAGCACCCGTAGGTAGAAGCCTGACTTTTGTTCCGTGACGCTCTTACAGTCATATGAGACCGGGACCTACGGCTTAAAGTGGATTCCGAACCACTACAAACATCCATGGCACCGCCGGGATTCGAACCCGAAACCTGTGGCACCGAGCGCCAGAGCGCTAGACACTCGGCCATTCAGGTCCCAAATTTGCCAACGGCACGCGGTGTTCCCAGGTGGTCACCCACCCAAGTACTGACCGCGCCCAATGATGCTTAACTTCGGTGATCTAACGAGAAACAAAGATATATATACTATATATAAAATATTTATGGATTTCTTTTGTTTTAAATGTCATATTAATATAGTATTGAAATGACAGTTATTTTTTAGCTTTTCCACTATAAATAATTATTTTCATTTAAAAACTTTAAGCTTAATTAATTATAATTAATAGTTAAATAATTGTAGATCATCATTATTTAGTGTGAACACTTTTGATTAAAATGCTATTTTTTCATGAAACCGAATCCTACACTTATGTTATATTTAATTAACAAATATATTATTTAAAATAAACGTCTTATGAATGCAACAAATAAGATTTAAAAATCAAAGCTTATGTTTTTAATTCAATGACTACTTCAACAGTATTTTTACTGAAGAAGATTACCCATTCATAATTTACACTTCAAAGTAGCGTGCAGTGAAACATTTTTACAGATCGCTTTATCGTCGTCATTAGATTTCACTGGGAAATTACAAATCCCATCAGAATAGGTGGGGAAAAAAACAGGTGAATCGATTATTTAAAAAAATCGATTGTTTTATGGGTTTCTTATCGTTGTTAGGCTACGTTTTTATTTCTTTTTTTATGTGTTTCTATGTGTTTATTTTCTTTCTTTTTTTTTTTTTTTTTTACTTCAGAATTTCGAAATGAACTTTAACGCTGAATATTATTTTAAGAAACAAATAATATGAATTTTTTTATTCAAATTTTGGCGGATATGTAATGTAATAATATAAATAAATAATTCATTTAAATTTGGCTTTCCTGTACATAGCATTATTCAAAAGCCAAAACAATACGACGCTAAAAGACTTAACACACGCATCCACTCATAAACTTACTTTGTATACTGGCAAATATAACCTAGCATAACAAATACTCACATACATACACAAACACACAAAAAGATACATACAGTTTTTCATCCAACAATTAAGCACCTATAATGTTATAACGCAACTTACATAACCATATTATTATATACATAAAATATCACAAAAGATTTGTATTTATATTCATTTTTTTAATGGATTAGGAATACTTTGCTTTTTAAGATTACGATTTCTTTTATTTAATTAAAAAAAGGCTGTACTTAGTATTTTTTTGTAATTTCGGTCAGATAAAAAAAATAATTTAAACCTTTAAGTTTTGTAGTTTTTAATTTTTAGAAAATACCCACCTACAAAGAGAATTTTATCGCTTTTTGATTAGTGACAGACACTAGCAGATGTCACTTAATGTCCAGTCTTTCATTGATCTCTTTTGTCTCAAATTTATATTTTTATATTTAGAACTCCTGAGCTATGGCTTAGACTAATTATCATCTAACATTTAAATACTTTAATCTCGCTCTTATGTTTAATTCCTTGAAGTTGATATTTTTAATAATAAATTAAGTAATAACGACACTACCTTCGCCTTTGTCCATTAGTTTATACAAACTAAACCTTCCCATTCGTAAGAATCGCAAAACACATTATTGCAAGTTATGAACCTTTGATTTTAATATAAAAATTGCGAATCTAATTTAATTAAAAATGAAGAATTAAAATCTTTTTTCATGATATTTGTAATAGACACATACAAAAAACAAAATTACATGTGTCAGCTGTATAGATTTTGCTCATGATTTGCTTACAATTTCTTCCATTCTGTCCACAGACATTCTAATGCAGGGGTCTCCAAACTTTCCAGCCTTGGGGCCATACTGTTTACTCCAGTAAGTACAAAGGGCCAAAACCATTTTAATTTTTCTGCCATTATCTATAATTTCCAGTTAGTTGTTATGCTTAAGTTAAATTTTCTGCGCATTATGCTTGTCATTAAGCCTTCACCTAGCAAGTCACTAAAACCGAGTTATTATCATTCTGTGTTTTTTTATCCAACTTATTACAGCAACAATAAGCTATTCGCTGTCCGGGCCGGATGGATGACATTGGCGGGCCGTAGTTTGGAGACCCCTGTTCTAATGGAACCTTTTCCGAATTGGGCGCATTTGATGAATAGAGCCAAGAAAGCACTCACCTCCTCCGTTCTTGTAGCAGAGGTAGGGAAACCTCCACACGTTTCCCAGCCCGATGCAGAAGCCCATGCACGAGAGGACGAACTCTATCTTGTTGCCCCACTGCTCGCGCTCCCTGTACTTGGGGGGCGGCTTGGTGGGCGACCCCGGGGGGCTCGTGGGCACCCGGTTCATGGTTCCGTTCTGTTCCGCAGAAGTCATGGTCTTACTTTTGTGGTGGTCAGAGTCGATTGGTAGTGGCAGAGCGTCGGTTCATGCGTCCGCAGAGGATGGCGATCTATAACGGTATGAGCGGTGGAGATCCGAGATGCGGAGAGAAGCAGTCAGACAGCAGCGCCGTACAGCGGAAACCGACGCAATCTCCCCCTCCTCTCAATTCCTGTCGTTTTGAAGACAGGATGATCTATGGAGTTCTTTCTCTCCTATTATCTTTGTTCTCTCTCTCTCTGTCTTTTTTTTTTTAGCCGATAGAGTTTTAATGCGCGTATGGCGTCAGGTTTTTATTTATAACGATTGCTGTCCATTTATGTCAGTAGATTCTTTTAAAAGCTTTTTTTTTTTTTTAATTTTTTTTTTTTTTTTATAATAGTAAAAGAATTAAAATCGATAAATTAAAGAAATTGAGTTCATTAAATGAAATGCTTTGATTATATCCATGAACTTCTTGAAAATGCACCCGCTATAGTTAATGGACTAACTTCTATATAAAATAACGTCCATGTTTTCATGTTCAAAACGTTCATGTTATCGTTATAACTTTCCCAGTGAAAAGTCCAATTTTATTCACAGCATATGCATATCATTATTTATGTATAACGAAAGCACCTTTGAAAATTTGATTCATTTATTTTTAATGATTTAAAAAAATTAAATTTTTAAATTTTGATTTTAACATGCGTTAAAAAAAATCAATTCACCAAAATTAGGAAGAAAAAATTTGAATTTTAACAAAACTATCGAAATAACAGTTTTTGTGCATCCATATTTGGATTCAATATTCATTCATCTATTTATGAATTGTTATTTCGCAGTCTGTTAAAACTGTCACGTTTTTATGTAAGTTTGAGCAAAATGCTTCGAGATTCAAAATTCGTTTATTATTGAAATTTTGTATTTGACAATGCTTTTGACGGGAGTGATATTTTAGTTTGAATGTTCATGTTTTTTTTCCTCTGTGTTATAAATTTATTAGAATTGTTTAAATTCAATTTGTACGCTATATCGAAAAATTGAAAAAAATATATTTATGGAAAAAAATGTATGGAATTTCTTTTTATGTATTGATGCTTACACGAATAAAATATTTTTGGATAGGAATGGATTTATTTTGAACATGTATTACTCAATGGACAGTTTTTGAAGGAGCTCTGTTTTGTGAAGGAATGAATGATTTTGATCCGTAATGGACGCACGAAAATGACTCGGTAAAAGGAGTTTTTTTAAAATGGGTCTTGAAAATTTTTTATAAAAAAAGAAAGAAACGCTATTAATACTGACAGTCACCAAGTTATTATTTTAATTGTTGTTAAGAGACGAATAATTCTTGAACAAATTGTAATCTTTCTTTTTGTTTACGTTTATTTGGTATAATTTTAATTTTGAAAAAAAATTAAATCTACATATATTTCCCAATGTCAGTGGAAAAAAACTGATGATGATACGTAATAATGATTAAAGAAACCTAATGCAATATTTTTATTTTCTTACTTTTTTTTTTTTTATAAAATAGTGCATTTGATAACTTTTGAAACCTAAGGCTGTTTCCTATACAAACACAAGTGCTCAGGATAAAAAAAAATTGCAGTAGTACATTGAATGTCTTCAAAGTTTGTATAATAGAAGAAAGAGCAAGTCACGCAGTATATTTGGTGAGCCACATCTCAATAAGGACACTTTGCAGCACGATACATGTCCAGTTATCGTGTGTTCGAAAGCATTATCTTAGTGAAAGTTACTCAATCAGCGACTGTCCAATGATTCAATTTCTACAGAATACTGGAAGATTGTCTTCTTTCACCATCCCCGTAGAAAGAATTCCAAGCAGTCGTATCTTACTACTACACCACACCACATCGCTGTGCTTAGAGCTGAGTTGCCTTTATACAGTTTGGGAATGATGTGGGTGAGAAATCTGATTCGGCTCTGTGGCGCTCTACGGTCATATGAGACACCAACCTACGGCTTAAAGTGGATTCTGAGCCACTACAAAATTCCATGCCACCGCTGGGACTCAAACCCGAGACCTGTGGTATTGACTGCCAGAGGGCTAGCCACTCGGCCGTCAGGCACCCAAACAGTCGTATCAATGACTTTTTTTGCAGAGTACACGTTTTTCGTAATTTATAACACACAGTTTAGATCTCATAGATTTCTACTACTAATACATCGCCCGAGAGAGCTTAGAGTGAAATGTCGCTCTACAAGTTTAGAGGAAATTTTGACGCCACAGCTTTGAACCAAGGGAATTTAGCACCTTCCTTCTTTTTGTTGCGATTCACAAAGAGAACATGTCGGCCTACAAATTTATCTTGTTCCTCTTGAACGCATGCACGGATGCTTTTAGTTTGGCATCGCTTGGAACGTTTACAAACATAGTTTGGAACGTTTACAAACCAAGCCCCCTTGGTTTGTAAACCCAAAATGCTATCAGCCAGCACCCCCACCCCTCCATCCACTCATGCCATTCTAGAGGTTTCAAGTCGAATTTCTAGTTAAGACTGTCTCTTCATTTTCAAGGAGAAAATAAAACCCACTGTGAAATAAATTATTTCAGAGTGGGTTTAATTTTCTCCTTGAATGCACCTTTATTCCTCTGTAGAGATCTGACAATGTTATCCTTCATCCTTCTATTGTGGTAATGCAATTAAGGTTTTCTAGCTCAAGATTATATTTAATTTGAATAAATGGCTAAAATTATAACAATATATATATTGATTATTAAGAAGTGTCATACGTATAGTTTTTTTTGTAGTTGTTTCTTATTTTGAACCAGATCTTATTCAAAAAATAATAAACACCTTATTCAATATACATCAAATATTACCTCAAAAGCCAGTTATAAATGGGTTTTCTTCAGAAGTATTTTGCAGAACAAATTTGTTCGACAACCAGCAGTAGATGAATTTAATTTTATGCGGAAATGATCTGCAGCCAAAAAACATTGGGGCCTGATGGCTGAGTGGCTAGCGCTCTGGCGATCGGTACCACAGGTTTCAGATTCAAATCCCGACGGTGCCATGGATGTTTGTAATGGTTCGGAATCCACTTTAAACCATAGGACCCGGTCTGATAGGGATGTACAAGTGTCACAGAGCCCAGTCATTCCCAAACTGTAAAGATGCAACTCAGCTCCAGCCAAAGTGATGTGGTGTGGTGTGAAGTAGTAGTAGTCAAAAAACATTTTAACATTTTCTTCGTTTATAAGCAGGTTCCTTTAATATCAAAGAAACAAAATGAATTATTATCAAGGAAAAACGGAAAAGCTGAAAAACAATTTTAAAACTAGATTTGAAAGTGCGAGCAGTTTCAAGCCTACGTTTTTGACAGTGTTCAAGCGGCTTTTCCATTCACAGACATCATATTTGCACGAAGCAGCCTATGGGAAAAAAATAGAAGTACTAGAAATGAAAAAGAACCAGACATTACGGATCTCGAGAGTTGAAAAAGATTAGAAGAAAATAAGAAGGCACATAACAGGTGGGCTGAAAAGTTCGTGGACTGACACATAGATGACCCGATTAGTATTAAATTCATATGATTTTTAGTTAGCCCTAACCTTCACAAGACACGTGTATAAATTTGACAGCTGTTGCACCATTAGTATGTGAGTTACAGCATTTTTAGTGTTCATCACGTGTAGTCCACTCGGCTGACTGTCGATTGGACTCCGGTGAGAAATGATGGATCCATGTTTCATCCATTGTCACATATCGATGCAAAAATTCGGGTTTATTATGATTGAACAGCTCCAAACACTGCTTAGAATCATCCATTCGTTGTTGTTTTGGGTCGATTTTGAGCTCGCGCGGCACCCACTTTGAACAGAGCTTTTGCATATCCAAATATTCATTCACGATATGTCCAGCACGTTCCTTTGATATCGTTAGGGTCTCAGCTATCTCAATCCACTTCACTTTACGGTTATCAGAAATTATTTTGTGGACTTTTTTGATGTTTTCGTCGGTAACAGCCTCTTTGGGGCGTCCACTGCGTGCATCGTCCTCGGTGCTCATTTCGCCCCGTTTAAATTTAGCAAACCACTTCTCTACGGTTGATTTTCAAAGTTCGAATAAGGTTTATCAAGCCAAGCCTTGGCTTCAATAGTATTTTTTTTCTCCTAAAAGCAATGCTTTATTAACACACGAAATTCCTTTTTATCCATTTTTTCAAACTAACAAAAGTTGCTTCACTAAAAATACTATAACTCACATACTAATGGTACTACAGCTATCAAATTTATACACGGTTTTTTTTAAGGTTAGGGCTAACTAAAAATCATATGGATTTAATACTAGTAGCGCCATCTATGTGTCAGCCTACGAACGTTTCAGCCCACCTGTTAAGATGTACTGCAAAACGTGGAAATAGCAATCAATCATTATAAATAATTTAAGCTCGCGCGTGAGTCTGTAAGAAAATGACAGCATTTCACGCGTAGAATTGCTGTCGGGAACTTTTCTTTGGGTGTTAATTTTAGAAATGTTTTTAATTCCGAATGTGATGAAGCATCTTATTTTAACCTTTTCAGAATACGAAGGACTTTTAAAACAAAATGTCACTTTGAAAAAAAGCTATCTGTATAAAGGTGAATGTATACATGCACAGTATTCCAATGTAACTTTAAAAATATAACATTTGACATGCTAATTCTTTTTCAAGTTACCATTCTTTAACCTTGAGTCTATTAAAACAGTTACGAACCGATTCAAATTAGTTGGCTCTGGAATATTGCGTGGCAAGATTTAGAAATTTTCTTTAAATTACAGTTAACTGCTAAATTAGTTAACTATTCTATTTTTGAAATGTGTGGGATTGTGTCTTTTTCAATATGTTTTTCGTTTCAAATATTCTATTTTATAGGATTATTTATGTTTTACTTTCTAAATTTCTTTATTTATAAATAGTTATTCACAATAATTTTTTTCCCTTTATAATTTGACAACCATAATTTTTGCATTAGAGATGGATTCCTTTGCTAGTTTCACCGATATTTTTTCCTTTAAAAAAATTACAAAAGTTGTGGAAATCTCGAAAATATTCTCATGAATTATTTTTTCAATTCCTTCTATTAGATCACCCTCTCCCTATCTATATCTTGTTCATATTTTCAATCGTTCATAAAATACTTTTGATTCATCCACTCAAGTTCAAATACATTTTTTTTGAACTTGTAGTGGATGACACTGGATGTGAATACAGTTTTTTCAAATATTAATTCATTCATTAAATTTAATTAATTTTTTTTAGATTTAAGTTGCATATATCCACCAATAGATGGCGCCAGATAAACTTTAAAAAATGAATGAAAATTATTTATAAAGTACTTTCTGCAATACAGTGAAAAATAAAGTAGGAATTGACTTAAAAATTTTTTTTTTTATATTACTTGTTTATCAGAGTGTTTATTAAAAGTATAAATGAATGCGAAAAATAAAAGGAGATATGTATTTAAGAGGATGGGTAGATTTATGAACACTTTAATTCCACCAATGAAATTTAAAAATGTTTGATTTTCTGTAGCCGGGGAGTTAATTTGAAAAGAAATAGTTAAAAGCTTAGCACTGTATGGTAAATAAGGGGTCTTTTCTTTAAGAAATTACCTACCCCGAATATTCCTCTTTCTAAATCAATAACTAATACGAGTATGCTTAAGCTTAACATGCTTAATTTGCTACTTACAGCTATGAGGTGTCAGTCAGGTAAGAGGATCTTGTTACGGCATTGTAGTTAGTCAGTGAATGTGACAGTTTCATTTCGCTGGATTTATTTTTTATGTATTTGTTTTTTTTAATTGATTTTATAAATATATTTCCTTCTTTATTGCCCTAACAAGGCCTCTATAAAAACGTAGCGATAAGGAGAGTGACCAAAAATCGTCGAAATATAAGGAAAATAAATACTCGCACAATGTGAGATAAACAGCTAGTTTATCGTAAAACACCATCCTTACGAGTAAGTGGAAAAAAGTTGTAAATTTTAATCTTGGAACATACGACAATGTTATTTTATACTACTATACAAGTTTTTTTTCTTTTTAATAAAAGACTTTTTAAAAATTCTAATGGGAAAAAAAAATACTGTTGTTATTTACTTACCAACAAAGAACACTGCTGATATATAAATATATAACAAGCGGTATTTTTTGCTGAGATAGTTATAAAAATTTCTAATAAATAACATTCCGAATACACAATTTGTAACAAAAATTTTCACACGTAAGGTTTATAGTACATAGAATTTTCAGAGAATATCATCAAGAATACACTTCATGTTATTTTGTTGTTTCTTTACATGTTAAAACCATGTTAGTCTCATTTACATGCGATGTGAAAAATTTATTTGCAGACACACTTGTTCCATGGTGGGGAAAAAAAAAAGAAAAAGAAAGAAATAAAAAGCCGCCGAAAAGTTGCTTTTTAATAGTAAAAAAAAATTATCCTGTAATAAAAGAGGAGAAATAACACGCAGGGAGGAATTCTTTTTTTTTTTTTTTTTTCAATAAAAAAAAAAAAAAAAAGGAAATTTAAAATGCTTTTGCATAAAATAATTTTTTTTTTCCTACGTCGGGCCGGAGGTCCCATCGGCCATGAGTCCTGTGTATAAAATAAGTGAAGGATAACAAATAAATTAATGAATTAAGTATAATAAATTAATGAATGAAAAGAAATGCGCAAGAGATAAGGGAAGTTATCTAGAACATGCGGATTATGATCTAGAACAGGAGCGGATGCATTTAAATGGACTGCTCACTTTCCAGTTACATCCATTACAAGTGGGATTTGAATCATGCGATTCGTAAAACTCATTGCATCGTTGTCGTAACCAAACGAGCACGGGGAAAAAAAAAAATAACTGAATGTCAAACAGTTGCTTGTAAGGTTTAATTTCTATTAATAGCGATGGTAAAAGTCTTACAATAATGAGTAATAATAAATAAAATAATAAAAATGATATTGATGATACTATAAAAACAATACATGATAAATATAAATAATATATCATGTATTACTTTTAGATTTTCATGAATTATACATAGATTTAGAGTCCATAGTCTTAACAAATCCCTAAATTCTTGATATACGTCAGAGATGTCGAATATTGGAATACCCTTTAAAGGAAAAACACTCTTACATAACTACCTACTCATTTAACGACAGATGATATTAAACAAGTAACATAAAAAAAATAATAAAAAAATAAAAATTAAGTCAATTCCTGCTTTTTTTTTCACTCTATTGCAGAAAGTCCTTTACAAATAATTTTCATTCATTTTTTTAAGTTTATCTGGTGCCATCTATGGGTAGATATATGCAACTTAAATCTAAAAAAAAAATAAAATTAATTAATTAAATTTAATGAATGAATTAGTATTTAAAAAAAACTGTATTAACATCCAGTGTCATCCACTACAAGTTCAAAAAAAAAAAAAAAAAAATGCAGTGGAATAAATGCAGTGAGTGGATGAATAAAAAGTATTTTTTGAACGACTGAAATTTTGAACAAGATATATATAGGGAGAGTGTGAGCTAATAGAAGAAATTGAAAAAAAAGATAATAATGTAGAGTCGATCACTATGTATCATCATAGTGATTAATAATAGTATCCGAGATATCCACCATAAATAATAATAATACTCAAGATATCCATTATCAATAATAATAATATCCAAAATAACCACAATAAATAATAATATTCAAGATATCCATAGTAATAAATAAAAATAAAAATATGCAAAATATTGTATTGGCTGTCAAGTTTCCGGTTGATAAGATCCATCTGGAAATGTAGCGCCATCTATGAATAGGGACCTGAAGTGTTGCAGATAGGCCCATAGATGTGTTTTTGTTACCGAGCAACGGTTGATGTCTAGGCCCTTTCATTTCCTAATGCTACCGATTTTTTTTAATTTAAATTCTTTTAACGTTTTATTTTTTATTTAACTTCTATTTACTTTTAATCTCACTTTTATTTTTTTTTTTTGTACTTTTTAATTTTTTGAATACCATTTTTAAAATTTTTAGAAACTTTATGTTTTGCCATATACTAACCTTAAGCAACCAATTAAAAATCGTAAATTTCACATATAAATTAAAATAAGGAGGTTAAAGCGTCTATCCCCATGGGTACTCAGTAATCGGTGTTCCATTTGCCAGCCCTTTCACTTACATGGGTTTCCCCGTTTAAAGAAAGTTCCAAAATATGTTGCAGAGAGAGAGCGTGAGGGAGTGTGGTAACGGGTGATGTACAGATGGAAAATAGAACTGCTCTTTTTTTATTGTATATGTCGTATTTGTTTGTGTGTGGAAATAAATATGTGTTACAAGTAAAGCTGAGGTTGAATGGAGTTGATTTATAATAGACAACATACTATCCAACACCCCATAAGTAAACAAAAGTGGTGTGGCATAATAATAATAGTCGACTTCTTTTTAAGCAATTCTCAAAGTTTTAATAATTGAAATAAATTTCTTAAAAAAAGAAAACAGTAGATGTGTACTAAAACTTAAATAATGCAAAACCTTCATAAATGTAATTATAATTTTTTCCTAAAATAGTGTCTTTCTATTAGACTCTTCATCTGCCAATTGTATTTATTTAATATTTTAAGGAAATTGACAGTTTCCCGTTGGACCCCCATCCCTAACAATGCTAGGACGTGCTTTCAATAATTCTAATAGACATGGCTAATGTCGCACTAATCCCTTTTTCTTGTACACTTCCAATCTCTATCGGGTTGAAGTTTTTACAACTTCTACATAAAACAAACAGTTTTAACAGTCGTTGCATTAATATTACACTCTGGTGTGCAAAACCCAAGAAACGACAATTTTTTTAAATTTATTTATTTACCGTAACGCCACAAGAGGGGCCTGTTGGCCGAGGGACTGACACAGTTTTCGGGTTCAAGTCCCTGCGGCACCATGGATGTTTGTAGTGGTTCGGAATCCTCTTTAAATCGTACATCCCGATTGTTCTCGCACTCTAGTACACAGTAAACTGTGTAATTGGGAATAACAGTCACACACTAACACTAACAGTTACACTAATTGAAAACTTAAGAAACACATTTATTTCTCTTAATAGCCACAGTCACTCGCGCCCATGCTGTTTCACTCTTACCGATCAGATACGACACTAACACTCGGAGTTCTGGGCACGCAGGCGCGTACGTACACTTTTTTCGCCGGTTTCCTCGCGCGTAGGCGCGAACATACCATCCGTCGTTGACTTGTTCTCATTCAACCACTTTTAGAGTACAAATATTCACAAAATTCTCGAATTATTCGCTCTATACACTGATCACACAAGAAATACAACACAAAAATACATTTTCCTAAAAATATTCACAAAATAAGCTGATCACAAAAATACACAATATAAAAATCCATTTTCTTCATTTACACTAGGCAAAGGTACGATGTTAATTACTGGCTTTTTATACATGCCATTTTTATCTTTTAAAGTATACTACTACTCTTGTCACTTTATCTTCACCTGGATGAATTTTGATAATTCTGGTCAAATTCTATTTTAAAGGACAATAATCATCAGGATTTTTAAGTAACACCAAATCACCTACTTTTATATCTGCTTTACCCTTAGAGCATTTAGGCCTATTTAATAGATAATTTAATAGCTTATTTAAATATTCCGATGACCATTTTTTCCAAAGATGTTGAGTCATTTTTTGAACCAATTGCCAACGGCTCAACCGATTCATAGGAGTTTCACTAAAATTAAGTTCAGCCAATGCAACTAAAGATGAACCAATAAAAAAATGTGTATGAGTTAATACTTCAACATCATTTGGATCACTTGAAAGTGGGCAAAGTGGTCTAGAATTAAGAACTGGCTCAATTTGAACAATAAGAGTTAAAGACGCTTCATAGTTTAAAATTGTTTTCTCTACAATACGTTTCAAATGGAATTTAAGAGATATGATACTACATTCCCATAATCCTCCAAAATATCGAGGATTAAAGAACCACTTAATACCTTCGTTAGCCATATAATTCTCAATTTTTTCTGCACTCTTAAACTTAAATAAAGATTTGAAAGACACTCTTAATTCTCTATTGGCACCAACAAAATTTCGGCCTTTGTCACTACACACTTCTGCAGGCTTACCTCTTCTAGCTATAAATCTTTTAAGCGCTGTTAAAAATGCTGTAGTTAAGTCATTTACAATTTCAAAATGTAAACATTTTGTAGTAAAACATACCAATATCTTCTTTACCTGCTTACTTCGTCCGGTGAGATTTTTGATTTCAAATGAACCACTAAAATCCACACCAACCCGATAAAAAACAAGAGTAGGAGTGTCTCTGGCAGTTGGTAGCTGTCCCATTATTTGTTCGGAAGCTTTCGAATTTATTCATTTTTGCAAATTATGCAATTAAAAATCATCTTTCGAACAGTATTTCTACCTCTTAAAATCCAAAATCTATTTCGTATCAAAGATAGGGTTGTCTCAGCACCTGCATGAAAATATAAAGCCTGATAATGATTAATAACAATAAAGGTAAAATTATGCTTAGAAGGAATAATTGGTGGGCATTTTTGGTTATAGAGTGAGTTAGAGTTATATTATATTTTGGTTATATAGTCTTCCACCCACTCTTAATAATCCATCATCATCTAGAAATGGACACAAATTTAACAATTCACTCTTGTTCGGGATAGAAGTACCCTTCTGCAAGCTTTGAATTTCTTTTATGAAATGTTTTTTTACAATGCACGCCAATGATTGTGAAAGTTCACTAGTTGTTAGAGTACCAGAAGTTCGATATAATAAATTTCTTGTATTGTTGATTAATCTTTTGCACCGGGTGATGATTCCCTTGAGTTTTGTAAATTAAGAACAGTTATAAATAACATCTAAAGGCTCCACAATATGAGTCACGGCACACACTTGATTTGCTGCTGACAGCTTCAATTCACTCGAAATCATATCCTTATCCTTTAATGTAAGATCTCCATCCACAAGCCGCACCGGACCTCCAGGATACTCGTCGTTCACTAAAAATGGTGGCCCACTCCTCCGTACTTCAGTCTCTTGGAGTTTATCTGCATGCAGACCACGGGAAATTAGGTCGGCACTATTCATTTCAGAGGACACATAATTCCAGTCTTTGAAATGTAAATTGCTCTATTTTTGATACGCGATTAGACACAAATGTTTTTAAATAACACGGCTCTTTCATTATCGATGCCTGGATAATTTTCAAATCTGTCCACAAAAACGTTCCAGACACATCAATTGAGTTTGTTCACTAATTCGGATAGCACACGGCAGAACAGAGCTCCGATTGTGGAATTGAAATTGTTTTGATCGGGGCAACTCGAGATTTGCTGACAATTGGTTTCACAAACACTCAGGGCCGGATTTAGATGAAAAGAGGCCCTAGGCTATTCCACTTATGAGGTCCCTTCACCTCCCATTTTTAAGTTTGTAAATTACATGAGAAATAATAATAAAATACATCATTACTGGGATATATATCAATAGGTTAAATGAAGCATGCTGTGATGGGTACTAGTCTTTATAAAAAAATGTGACACTGATAATAAATTAAAAAAAAAGTCCAGAACACTTATGAGGACATTTATTCTCAGCACCCTATAGAGTACTTGTAACAATAACTCATCAAACATAACACACAACATTTACAAAGAAACAAAATTCAAATAATAAAACTCTTTGACTACGAAATTAAAATATGCAATAAAAATTATTATATTTTCTATCAAATTAAATAAAATATATTCAATACATTGAAGATGAAAGCAAATTCAATTCCGATAAATTTATTTCATAATAATTCGCATTTAAAGTTTAAGTATGAATTATTATGAATTTTAAGTTTTAAACTGAACCAAAAATGGAACTTTATTCAAATAAAATCCAGATCACAAAAAAGAAAATATCAAATTGTATATCATTTTAAATTTTATGTTAATAATTATTTTATTTAAGAACTGATTCAACCCAAGTATACATTTAAAACGAAATAATAGATATGAAGAATTTCTTTCTAAACTTTTTCACACAGAATTCTTCTATGAGTTCATCAAAATCTATTTTCTGAATTTTGCTAACAATTTGAATTTAGGCCCTTCTTGATCTTGAGGCCCTAGGCTAAAGCCTAGTTAGCCTATAGGAAAATCCGGCCCTGCAAACACTTGTCGAGAAGCACTGCAAGATTTTTAATAAAGTACTGCTCCATAGGCGACTTCACTAGCATCTGAGAAGCCATGAAGTTCACTTTCTTTAACTTGATTCATGTGATCCATTTCTTCATATTCACGTAAAAAATATTTATATAGCAATAAATAATCAGGATCTTTTATTAATCGCCTCCATGAGGAATCTAACCTTTTTAGCGCAATATCTCTAGATTTTCCCAAACACTTAGGATCTTCTTTAAGGGGCATTTTAACCACATATTTCCCTTCTTTATCTCTATAAAAATTATTTTTGTAATGTTCTTCACATATCAGGGTTTCATTATTAGGAGGAAAGTCCGTTTCTTTGTTTTCTATTTCCCAGAAATCTCGTCTGTCTCTAATTAATCCACAATGAATATTCTCATTTAAATCACCAGGAACACTCCCGGAAACAACATATCCGAAACACGAATTTTAATTTCCCCTTGAAACTAAGCTAGATTCAGAGGGATATATTTCTCCTGGTCTCAATAAAAAACAAAAGGCAATAAAAAACCTCTGCGCCTAATAAAATATCTATTCTATTTGGAATAGTTAAATTGTTGATCCGATAACTCAATATTACTCAAATTATACATATGAACTTTTAATATTTTTACTAGGAGTTACATTAGTAATTCGTAAAAACTTCAACTCTCTTTCGGAGCTATTTGATTTATTTTTTAATTTAACAGTAACTTGCGTTTTAATATTTAAAGACGCGTCATTTAATCCCGATACTACTAGATTAGTTTTTTCTTTCTTTAAATTAAGTCTATCGGCACATTCTCTAGTTATAAAACAGGCCATTGAACCTTGATGTAAGAGCGCTCTCACTTGGTATGAATTTTCTGAATTATTAACTAAATAACATTTAGCTGTGCTCAATAGAACTGTTTTGGATCCACTTGACATAAAGCTGGTAGCTGCAAATAATTTATTACTGCTTGGAGAAGTGCTTTCTCCTGCTGGTATAAACTCTTGAGCGTTGGGAGAAAACGAGGTATTGGAACTGATTTCATTCCTTTCTTTCTTATATATAACTCATCCGGAGAAATTATGTTTATATTCTCTGCGCTTTTGCGTGAGTAGTGTAAAGTTTTATGATGCTTACGTTTACAAAAACAAGATACTTTTGATTTGCAATTAGAAATTGAACAATTAATCTGTAGAAAGTTTAAGCACATATGGTTTTGTTTTACTAGCTCAATTCTCTGATTCACTGACATCTTTAAATAATTTGGAACAGGGGTCTCCAAACTTTCCAGCCTTCGGGCCATACTGTTTACTCCAGCAAGTACCAAGGGCCAAAACCGTTTTAATTTTTCTGTCATTATCTACAATTTCTAGACCAGTTGGCGAATGCGCGCTCTGAGCGACCATGCGGTTGCTGTCAGTGAAAAATCACAATTACATAAATCTCATTAGTATTTTTTTTTACAAGTGGATACCCCGCGGTTTCATTCGCGTTCATTTAGTTTTTCCGTTCCTCAAGATTTTCAGGATAAAAATCATATGTTTGATTCAGGATATATACATTCCAAACATATCACATAAACGTATGTATGTATCGATATACATACATATGCGATACTCTTTTCCCCAACATAACTACCGCGGGATGTTCACTAGTTTATAATGTTAGTGGGATTCATTTCAATTATTTGTTAGTTGTTATACTTAAGTTAAATCTTCTGCGCATTATACGTGTCGTTAAGCTTTACCCAGCAAGTCAATAAAACCGAGTTATTATCATTCTGTGTTTTTTTATCCGGCTTATTACAGCAACAATAAGCTATTCGCTGTCGCGGGCCGGATGGATGACACTGGCGGGCCGGATTTGGCCCGTGGGCCGTAGTTTGGAGACCCCTGCTCTACACTATCAACAGGTTAGAGCCTTAATTCTCCGGCTCGACGGACCAGATGTTCTCGCACTCTAGCACACAGTGGACTGCATAATTGGGAATCACTCACACTAACACAGCGATTACACTCATTAAAAACTTATTAAACACTAAGAGTTCTGCGCACGCAGGCCCATACATGCACTTTTTTCGCCTCTAGAGGTATCCGGTTTAATATGACTATATGCGAATACCGGTCTAATATGACTATAGAGAGTAGGGCTGACAACCCTATCCAGTAAAATAAATCATCTGTCACGATATCTGCCAGTAAGCAGAATGCCTTGGCCCATCATGGGGTTGTTGCGCCAATGAAGAAGAAGAATTCCACAAGAAATATCTTGATAGACATGAAATTCAAAGTACAAATACAGTAGTTCGTACTTAAAGAAAGCACAGTAACGTAAAAATGAATAAACCGACCCAATATGGAATCAATATAAAATAAAGGCTTTATCGAAAGATTAGCGTTGATTAAAATGCTTTTCTGCCCAAGGAGAACAACAAAGAGATGTCCTTTAGTAAGGAATTTTACTTCCCTTAATGGCAGGCACTGTCTTTCCATATCCAACACCAGATTATCCATTATGTTGATGTAAGATATTTATTCCTCAGTGATAATTTGGGTAGTTGTCTCTGGTAGATATACTGTGACAAAGGGCATCACCTTAAAGTATTTTATACGTATTCTATGGTATCTATCGCACTTCAGAGCAAACGTAAATAGGGAAGGATCCCTTACAATAGCGATCTTGGGTAACAGTACTTCCATCAGAAATTTGTAGCTCAGTTCATCACAAGGCCTCCCAGGTGTGTACGCCTTGACCACTGCAACGATCTCTTTGCCTGATGATATTAGGATAAAACCTAATATCATAATATCTAAACCTGTTCATAAACCTGGCATTGAGAATCATTTATGGCACTTGATCAATCAATCTATAAAGAGGACTGATTCAGTCTTTTTGTTCAGGTGTCAATGGGATGCGGGTTCAGAACATCGGGTGAATATGCCACCTGTTTAAATGGTCGTCCCGTTGTCACATTCAGGTGCAAAACAATTTTACCCACTGTCTTTCTCTCTTCGTCTGCAATACTATGCATCATTGTCTGGTTTGGTGGAAGATCAGCACCTTCGTTTCTTGCAAATGCATTTTGGGTTGCAAAGCCACCCAAGCTCGTTAAACAACATTTTTGTCGAATAGAAATTGTCTCGCCACGTCCCACCTCAATCCTGCTGATTTTTCCACTACGTGTAAAGATGGGGATTTTTTGTACCATATCGCACGTACACAAGCATATTTGAATTTTCAGAGAATATCTTTTAACAGCACCTTCCTTCCTTATTTTCATTTTGGAGTTGCACTGAGCGCGCTGACTGCACTTGTTTTGCGCGTTCTCATGTCACGTGCGACGTCTTGCTCCTGATGATTTGCACACCTTTCTACTGAACTGAGAACATATTTTTAATCATTATAACTACTGCAACAAGGCTCTTTCTATAATTTCATGACTGTCTGCCGAAACATTTACATCGTTGTTAAATTTTGTGCACCAGTGCATATTGGAATGTCCATGATGATTCAAGATTGATATTTAAAAATGTGGTGCATTATGAGATAAATAAATTAACAATAGGAAATATAATGACCATTCTTGAATCCAAACCCAAATAGTAATTAAAATGTCGGTATCATTTTGCCTTGTGATATATTCAAAACGAATAGTCTTTTATTATTATTTATATATAAATTATCATTTATAGAATTGATGAAAGATGAATATCAGACTGAGATATTCAGATAATGATTTAGTTAACTCATAGGTATTTCCTGTTTGAAAGCATACAAATGAATCTTAGTAATAATACGAAGAATTTTCTTTTGAATTTTTTTGATACTTCATTGTGCAGCAAATATCATCAATATTAATATTCTTTTTTTAATTTTCTTTTCCTACATTATCTTTTACTGTTTTTTCTTGCCAATTCCTTTCGGGGAAGGGATCTTGATTACGTGCCGAAGAAAAAATTAGTCTGGTGCCACTGAGCTGGGAATGTTCGACCGGTCAATGTTGGAGAAACCAAACCGGAGAAGACAAAACATGGCCTGTTTCAGACAACATGTTTCGACTCAGTTCGACGATTTTCATCTAAAGACGCATTGTGATACATAACCTCATGTTTACATTACAGCAAAAAAAATTGCGTCTTTTGGGTTGAAGAAGCTAGTTCATTTTAGAATTTGCAGATGTTTTGACATGAAAAATAAAAATAAAAAAACTTCAATAACAACTAACGAAGACATGCACATATTACGAACACTTTTTTAGAGTGTTAATAATATTTGCATTTGCATAATTTCCTTATTAACACTTTTTTAAAGTGTTTATATTTGCGTCAGATATTTTTTAAGTGTTATTAATATTGGATGCAACACTTGTTGCATCATTAAATTATCAATAATAACAGATAAAATAATTTTAGAAATATCCATGGTCTCAAAATTAAAATATGTTGAATGAATATGTTGAACTTATTCTCGCAAAAATCGTTTTACGTTGTATTCAGTTCCTGTCATAAATCGAAGAAGAATTTTTTTTAAATTGAAATTCATAATTATTTAATTAAAACAAAATCTATAATTAAGTGATGAATTAGAAAATCATTGCATATCTTAGCTGTTTAAAATTGTATCCAATGCTCAGTGTTGCGTCGAAACCCAGGTTCCCCTGCTTGGGGGAGGTCAACGCCCTATGTCCAGAAAAACAGCCTGTTTGTGGGGGTGTCTGGTAAGGGGTGAGGGCCAGGGAGAGAAAGAAGGAATGTAAGTAAAATGAGTTGAAACTCAGCGACCAAAGAGAATGGTTGTGTGGCAGTCGATCCTCGAGCGCGATGGCTGCATAATTAAAAGAGTTGAACTTCTGTAACCAACGAGAAGGGTTGCGTGTGGCAGTCCATCCATGAGTGCGATGGCTGCATAATTAAAGGAGTTCAATCAGTGTAACCCCAGAGAGAGGTTGTGTGGTCAGTTCCATCTTCGAGTTTGATGGCTGCCTAAATAAAGGAGATTAATTAATTACAGTCCATTATCTGTGTACGTGTCATTAGTGGAGTTTGTTTCTTGTGTGAGCTATCGAACACTCAGAATATAAGAAGGGAAAAAAACAAGATTGTTAATTTTTAGGAGAATTTTAATATTACTGTGATAGGTTGCGACCTCGATAAAAAAAAAAAACATTGTCACAAAAAGAGAAGTTATACTTTAAAAAAAAATCTCTGGTCATCTGAAAACATCATATGTAGATTTCTTTTTATGTAAGTGATATTTCATAAGCAAATTATTTAGTTTTCATGGCCGATAGCTGTTAACTATGATCGCAGCACATGTTTTTACAGCACTGCAAGCATCACATAGATAGCAGCTATGGGCGGTTTATCTTTTCTCGTTGTTGACACGAACAATAATACCCATAGCGACGTTCGAGAACCTAATAGCCCTTTGGGTAACTTTGAATTGGTTCGTAGAATGCACGATCGAACCTGGTTGACACTGCTGTTTCGAAATTTTACAACGATGCTTGATGCCAGAAACTACTCAATACGGGCAATTGGAATATAGGCAAAATGCAAGATTGCGAGACATCGGGTCACTTTGAACTGACCCAACAGCACCACTGTCAGCCCTCCAAAGTGCCACAGACTCCTTTTTAACGTGCTGGAAGGCTGAGGCTCAAATCCGCTGGAGGCGTCTGCTACTTCCAGAAACGATGAAACTCGGTGGACAGTGAGACAACGTGTGTAAAATGTCTCGCTTAGATCGATAGTGCCAGCTGGATATTTTCTTCAATATGAATTCACGGATAGCACTATCAACATCAATCGGTGGGCTTTTCATGGTGTCAGGAGGCCCATCGATGTTCCACAGACCCCTTTTTTACTGGTAGGGGCTACATAGCCCTAGGCACAAGAATGCAGTGTGCAGAAAAGATACTATCCGCAGTACCTTGCACCATTTCATGGCGTTTGGTTCTGGCGCTCGGTAGCACAGGTTTCGGGTTCGAGTCCTGGCAATGGCATGGATGTTTTCCAGTGGTTCGGAATCCACGTTAAAGTGTAGGTCCCGGTCTTTTTAGGCCTCGTGTGTCCAAGATGACCGTAGAGCAACAAACCAAACCAAACTACGGCGTTTGGATGAGGCGAGGATGCATTAACAAAGGCCTTTAAACTTGCTACATTCACCCTTCATCAAGACAGTCAGGAAGTCGACCTTTCAGGGGACTGGAATCTCATATTCAGTGATGAATTCCGTTTCATTCTTGGAGATTCTAATTGGTTTGGTTTTTCGCTCTGCGGTCATCTTGTGCAGACGAAGACTAAACAGACCGGGACCTACAGTTTAGCGTGGATTCCGAACCCCTAGAAAACATTCATGGCACTGCCGGGATTCAAACCTGAAGCCTGTGATATAAAGAGCGTTTGCCACTTGGCCTCCAGGTCGCTCCGCAGGTGAAGGAAGGTGTCCCAGCCAGGGGCCTTCGTTTTGCAGAAACACACAGCCATGTGCGATGTCCATGATGTGGTGCAACAATAGAATTATAGGACTGACAAAATGCCCGAGTGCCCCGTTCCGTGGTAGGATTTTTACCTTTTATTTTTTAATAAATTAGTAGATAAGCAGTAAAGATTCAATTCTTTAAAATATTATTTTCGGGTATTTAAATAACTCGGTTTTTAAACTAATTGTGCTGCATCAAACCTTACAGTTTCTACAAGTTTCATACAGTCCACAGAGATATACCTACGGCCATGGCCTACCTTGTGGAAATCAAGGGAAGGGTCAAGAATTCAATTGAATGCTAGAGTTCTAAGGTTTACAGCTGTGGTTGTCAGAAATGAAGAAGTTCATCGACAATTGAGCTGATTGACAAGAGTTTTCTGGGTTTATTACTCCCTTATAGATTTTTAAATGCGAACCCCTAAAAGTCAATCAAAAAACAATAACGCTCGTCAGATACTTGTTAGTAGTACTACTTCAATACTTGTTTATTCATATACAGTAACGCAAAATGTCCGATTAAAAAATAATGAGTTAAAACCAAGTGCTTAGCATTAATGTATCAAAAAATGTGTATCAAAAGTTTTGTTCTAAACCTGAAAAATTTATGAGAAATAGGATAGAAGACAGCAGAGGGCTTTCCCCCCAGTCATGTAACGAATATCTTTTTCGCTATCGCTCATTTTTCACATATTTAAAAAAAATTTTAAAAAAAATTTAAAAATGCATCTTACTCTTTTATTGTATAAAAAGTAAAGAGTTTAGCTAATAAATTTTATTGCGCGATAAAATGTAAGTAATTTTTTTTATGTTACTTACATGAACATTAAGTTTCGCACAAATGAACATTCATCTCATATTATATATTTCTTACTGAGATTTATTTTCAAAATTAGAAGAAAAAATAACTATTTCTCATAAGGTTTCTATGGAATAAGAGTCCAGACTTTTTTTTTTCCATGGGTGAAACACGGATAGCTCGGACTCAAGAAACAAATTCCAAAAATGACACATACTCAGTTAATGGAAATAATACTCGACACAGTGGACTGTATGTAAATAAAACTCCTTTATTTTTGGCAGTCATCAAACTCGAAGATGGAACTGCCCACATAACCTTTCTTGAGGGTTACACTCAATTATTTATGCAGTCATCGCGCTCATGGATGGACTGCCACAAGCAACCTTTCTTGATGGTCGCTGGGGTTGAACTCAATGAATTATACAGCCATCGCTACTCATGGATAGACCGCTAACACCAACCTTTTCCTTCGGTCGCTAAGTTTCAACTCGTTTTACTTACATTCCTTCTTTCTCTCCCTGGCCCTCACCCCCTGCCAGACACCCCCACAAACAGGATGTTTTCCGGGCATAGGGCGTTGACCTCCCCTAAACAGGGGAAGCTGGGTTTCGACGTAACATACCGCCACCCATTGATATGTTTTACTAAACATTCAATAATATACAATACATTCTAACATACAAAATTGACAACTCTAAACATACAATAAATCATTGAAAAAATGAATATATATATGTATACATTGTACTAAATTTAAACAAATTACAAACATAACACCATGAATATAAACAAAAGCACTCTAAAGAAAATTACTCTGGCATAGGCAAAACACACACATTTTGATACTGTTCTCTTAAAAATTCCACTCTGGGTTTTTATATTAAGTACTCTGATTTTATTATCAACACCATAATAAATATCAATTATTCTGCCTAGAGACCATTTCCAAGTAGGTAAATTATCATCAACCAATAGTTAACCACTAACTCACCAATGTTTACATTGCATTTTCAAAGACCCATTTATTTCTTTGTTGCAATTCACTTAAATAGCTACGGTGCCATTTTCTCCACACTAATTGAACTATTTTAGTTACTCTTTGCCTCTTATTGAGATTATTATCTTTTAAATCAATTAAATTAGGCTCTAAAATAGCGTTCATTGATCGATTGATCAAAAATTGGGCTGAAGTTAAACTTCGAAGTTATCACTATCAGTAGAAGTTGGACTCAATGGTCTAGAATTCAAAATTACTTCAGTTTGTATACACACAGTTAAACTCCATAATTTAAACTAGCACCTTTAACTACTCTTCTAAAATGAAACTTTTGAATTTCTCTGTTTGCACCTACAAAATTCTTTGCATTATCAGAGTATAATTTAGCACATTTGTCTCTACGTGCAATAAATCTTTTTAAAGCAGCTATAAAGGATTCGGATGAAAATCAGAAACACTCTCAATATACACTGCATTAAACACAAACCAAGCAAATAAACATGCATACATTTTACACAATACTCTTTCTTTGTTTACCAATTTTAACAAAATGGTCCACAGACATCTACTCCTGAAACACTAAATAGATACTCAAGGTAACTCTATATTTGGTAAACTACCCATTAGTTGTGTTGACACTATAGGTTTTACTTTAAACAAATAACACATTTATGCACTATTTTTCTACAAATAGATTTTCCACCTTTAGGGCAGAATTTCTCACGTAAATGACACAAAAGAGCAGATAATCCTACATGATAATATTTTATATGGTAATTAGAAATTAACATCTCAGTAAATGCATGATTTTTTAGGCAAAATTATACGGTGTATTTTATCACAACTACATTCCGCATTACTCAAACGTCCACCTACTCTTAAGATTCCATCTAAATCTAAAAGGGAATTGAAAGATTTTAATTTACTCTTTGACATAAGTTTCTTATCTTTCAATAGACTTTTGAAAACTTTTCTTGTTGAATAGATTTTACCAGAAATATCTCAGCAATATTAATTTCTATCATGCATGAATAACTAAGCAATAATAATATATATAAATTATCAATATAAATAAATTATCAATTGAATAATTTAATTTAAATGACAAACACTTAGTATTTTTAATAAATCTAAATATGTAACTTAGATACTTAAACTTTTATATAATTATTACTTAAACTCAATAAATAGTTCATGAAATTTCAGTCACTTGTTTCATAAACAATTTGTTCTCACCAACACTGGATCACTCAGTTCAGAAAAGTTCTCGTCCTGTCTTTCAAGGATCTGGATCGGTTGATCAGGATACTTTTCTCCAGCCAGGAACTCTAGTCTCACCTAATGTGGTATCACTGGAAATCAGATGACAATCGATGAATTGTAGCAACTCTGATGAGCACGAAAGTCTTTTAATCAATTGATCACTTGATTTCGAATCACTCCAATAAACTACTTAGATGTTTTAAGCTTCAAGGCACATTCACAAAAGAAGTTGATGAATTCTCAAAATTAAAACACTGAGGACCATTGAAGCATATTAAACACCAACTGTAACAGATGTTATACTCTCACACGAACAGTTGAGGTTCGGCAATGGCACTTGCGGTTCAGGGCATATTCCCTTACCAGCCACCTCTGTTTCTTCGACGGTCCCATAGTTGAACGGCTCCTGTAGCTTGAACTCCTATAGACTCCGCCACATCCATATGATGGTTTACCATATCTGCTTCCTCTATCTCCTCCATAACGGAAAGCATCTCCTCTGACTCCACGGTATTCTCCTCCTCCACAGTCTCCTCGTTTATCTCCACTGGAATAGCCACCATCTTTACTGCCACGGATGTCTCCATCAGCACGGTCTCCTCGTTTAGCTCCACCACCTCGGGATGGGTCCACTCTTATCTCTGATCCGTTGATAGTAGCTCCATTCAAGGTCTTTGAGGAACAATCAAATACTCGTAATTTCTCAGGCCAGTAAACGCCGTGTTGAATTGCATGAGTATCAACTGGTACCTTTTCCTCAATTATTTTTTCGCATGTAGAATTTTCACTATCACCTGTTAATTCCAATTTCTCAAACCCTTCTATTGGGTAAATTTTTCTCACTGGAAAATCAACTCTATCTGTGGATAGTCCACAATGCTCTCTATTTACATTTCCTGTGGTGCTGCACCCAGACACCACAAAGCCAAACACAGTATTCTGAAGAATAAGATTTGAATTTTCTATTTCTCTCTCCTCAATTTCATTTTCTTTCACAGAAGTACGTGGTCGATTAGCAATCATAGGCTTTACAGGTAATGCAGGCCTAGAAGGAACTACAGGTTCTACACTGCGATACTCAATAGATTTAGGTTTCTCTTTACTTGCTTCTAACACAGATGATGATGTTGAGGGAATATGAGGGGTTCGAGTTTGGTGGAGAGAAGTGTTGTTGTTTGAATCACTTGATTTCTTAGATTCGTTCAAATTCTCTTTTGTACTGACTTTGTTAGAAACACCTTTTTCTGGAACATTGTCAGTTTTTGCACTGTTTTGCTGTGCAGAACTCTTTGACGCAAAACAACTTGAATTATAAACATTGGAAAATGGTCGGGAAGTAAGATTACACACGTTTGATGTTGGCTTCACAACTGATAATGGATTAACATTTTTCTTATTAGAAGTTGAAGAATCTAAACTATTGGGCCATGACTCATCTTCAGTTGAGGAAGACAAAGAGTCATCACTCACTCCTTTATTATAGCTAAATTGGAAAGTTTTAGCTGAATCCCTTTTCCATTTTGCAAATTCCAACTCTTTTTCAAGTTTGGCCAAATGAATTTTCTCTATCTCTATTTTTATTTCCCATTCTCGTTCCTTTTCTTCCAAAACTCGTTTCTTTTCTTCTTCTTCCGAAACTCGTTTCTTTTCTTCTTCTTCCGAAACTCGTTTCTTTTCTTCCAAAACTCGTTTCTTTTCTTCCAAAACATCATCTACAAAATTGCGCACTATTTCAATTCTGTTTTTGTATATTTCACTGGATTCAATTAGTTTGATCAAAGCTATTTTTGTTGCATTGACCGGAATGGTTAAGCCCAACTCTTCAGCTACCTCTTTTAGCTCATCTTTCTTTAGATTTAAAGTAACAGACATTGTTTATTCACTTAAACTCACTAAACAATGCACTACAGAACTTAACAAAACCTGTCACACTCAACACTCTAATGCAACACCTTAATTAACCTAAGTTAACAACAAACAAAGGCAACTAACACATAAACTCAAGCTAAAACTTCACTAATACAATGCACTGCAGAATTTAACAAACTGTCAAACTACACTCTAATTCGACCTTAATTAACCTAAATTAACACAACAAACAAAGGCAATTAACACATAAACTCAAGCTAAAACTTCACTAATACAATGCACTGCAGAATTTAACAAACTGTCAAACTACACTCTAATTCGACCTTAATTAACCTAAATTAACACAACAAACAAAGGCAATTAACACATAAACTCAAGCTAAAACTTCACTAATACAATGCACTGCAGAATTTAACAAACTGTCAAACTACACTCTAATTCGACCTTAATTAACCTAAATTAACACAACAAACAAAGGCAATTAACACATAAACTCAAGCTAAAACTTCACTAATACAATGCACTGCAGAATTTAACAAACTGTCAAACTACACTCTAATTCGACCTTAATTAACCTAAATTAACACAACAAACAAAGGCAATTAACACATAAACTCAAGCTAAAACTTCACTAATACAATGCACTGCAGAATTTAACAAACTGTCAAACTGTCAAACTACACTCTAATTCGACCTTAATTAACCTAAATTAACACAACAAATAAAGGCAATTAGGCACAATCACAATCAAAGACATTATACTTTAGTAATAGACACACTATACTATATACTAAATCAAGCTAAATGTCCAATACTTTAGAATTATTAAACTTCACCTACCGAACTCATGGTAGAATGCAGCCAACGATTCGTGGAAATCCAATGGATCACTCTATCTCAATGCTAATCACAACAAATCCGTCTCCGGGAGACTGGACCAAATGTTCGATAGCTCGGACTCAAGAAACAAATTCCAAAAATGACACATACTCAGTTAATGGAAATAATACTCAACACAGTGGACTGTATGTAAATAAAACTCCTTTATTTTTGGCAGTCATCAAACTCTCGAAGATGGAACTGCCCACATAACCTTTCTTGAGGGTTACACTCAATTATTTATGCAGTCATCGCGCTCATGGATGGACTGCCACAAGCAACCTTTCTTGATGGTCGCTGGGGTTGAACTCAATGAATTATACAGCCATCGCTACTCATGGATAGACCGCTAACACCAACCTTTTCCTTCGGTCGCTAAGTTTCAACTCGTTTTACTTACATTCCTTCTTTCTCTCCCTGGCCCTCACCCCCTGCCAGACACCCCCACAAACAGGATGTTTTCCGGGCATAGGGCGTTGACCTATTTCTGAAACTGCACGACTCGTGGGTTGTTCGCGATCTACAGTTGTTAGTACTTATGCAAAGTGGATGAATGACGGTGAAACCAGCAGTAGACGACATGGTGTTGGACGTCCACACGCTATCAAAGAAAAAGGTCGTCGGAGACTGTCTCGCATGGTGAAGCAAAACCGGAGCCAGACAGTGGCTCAGCTGACAGCCCAATACAATGCAGGGCCAAGTAGAATAGTATCGGAGCACACTTTTGGATATGGGGCTACGCAGCAAACATCCCACTCGTGTGCCTTTGCTGACCAAGCAACATCGCGACTGATCCATGGATTGGTGGGAGAGAGTTGCCTGGTCAGATGAATCACGGTTTGTCATTCATCACGCCGATGGCCGTGTCAGGATACGCCGTCTTCCAGGCGAACAGTTGCTCCCCCAATGTACAGTAGGTCATACACAGGCCGGTGGTGGCGGTATTATGCTTTGAGGGACGATCTCTTGGGCGTCTCTGGGACCCGTGGTTGTGGTAGAGCAGACCATGAATGCTACAGGGTATCTGAACATCATTGCGGACCAGTTGCACCCTTACATGGCCTCTGTTTTTCCAGCTGGAAATGGAATGTGTCAACAGGACAACGCCCCTTGTCACAAGGCTAAAATTGTGTTGAAGGGGTTCCAGGAACATGATACTGAATTCCAGTTAATGTTCCGGCCGCCTAACTCACCGGATCTCAATCTGATAGAACACATTTGGGATGTCCTGGGACGGCAGCTCAGAGTTCAAAGACCTCCAATTCGCAATATCTCGGATTTGCGTGACCGTTGCTTAAACATCTGGTACAATATGTCTCCGGCCATCTACCAAGGACATGTAGCATCCATGCCAAGGCGGGTTGAAGCTGTGTTGCGCGCCAAAGGTGGGCCAACTCGTTATTGACAGGTGGTCATAATGTTTTGGCTCTTGAGTGTATGTGTTCGTATTTATGCGTTGTGTTCTAATATAACTTGAATATAACATTCAACATACTAATTGTTTTCACTGAATTCACTATCCTTTTATCTAGTATGTCATCAAAAATCTCCGTTTGTTTTCAAATTATAATTTTCAATCATTTATTTTTTAATTAAAAGGAACTGGCGTTTGGTACCACAGGCTTCAGGTTCGAATTCTGGCGGTGGCATGGATGTTTGCGAGTGGTTCGGAATCCACTTTAAACTGTAGGTTCCGGTCTAATTAGCCCAAAGTGTGTTTACAGTGACCGTAGATCGACAAACCAAATTTAATTAAGCGAAAATCTTATTTTTTGATTACGCCATCAGGTAGTGTGATCGCTTCACTAGTTTTTTTATTAATATTATTTATCTTTAAAAGTTTACTTATGTAATTGTGTCCTTTTTTTTAACAAATTTTTTGTTTGTTTTAAATTATCTGTTCTAGAGACTCATTCCTATTTAACTGTTTATTTATGAATAATTATTCCGCTTCATTTTTTCCTTTACAATTTTCCATACAATCATTTCCATTTTTCACCGATGTATTTCCTTAACAAAATTCCTCAAAATGAAAGACGTTTCACTTTATGAAACCGATTCACATATGATAATTAATAATAATACCACTGTCAACTTGCACATAAGGTACAGTTATTATAACATGTCTAGAGAAAGAAAAAGTAAAAAATTGTAGTATTTATATATAGTATAATTGCATATTTTATAAATTATTACTTTATTTAAGGCAAGCTATTTATTAGAGAGTTTTTGCATACCGTATTTTTATCGTCCGATATTTTTTTTCCTCCATAGCGTGCATGCTCATAGGAAAATGCTCATGCGTATCTGTACTATTGTTTCCTATGAGCATGCGCGCTAGGGAGAAAAAAAATATCGGACGATAAAAATACGGTATGCAAAAACTCTCTAATATCTCAAACCTTTAACTCTACACAAATATATATTTTTTTCCTTGACAAAATGGATCTAAACTATGAATGCTTTATTTTCTGTAACCAGGCAACGCCGGATCATATCTGTTAATAGTTAATGAGATGAAATAAGCTGTATATATATATATAACCATTTCTAATTTAGGATTTCCGCGAATAATATTCAATTTGGTACACGTTTTACACAAATAAGCAAAGGCCTCATTGAGAAAAACGAATTAATAATGAATTCAAGAATGCATTGACGAGTTGTTTACGATACGATTTTGTTTTTCGGAATATTTCTTGATTTTTGATGCAATTATAACCAGAAAACGCAATGTATATTTCATGTCTGTTTAATAGAATCGCCCAGGTTGAGTCAAAACGCATATATACAGAAATAGCTTAGAAAATAAAATACACGACAGATTTATACTATAATAAATTATAAACATTCATTTACTATATATGTAACTAGAATTTTGAAATATAAAACAACCACAAAAAAAAATCTTAATTTTTTTAAAAGATTTCTCGTCGGTCAGCAGGGTGAACAGTTCTGCACTTGGGCGAGCGGCCTGTTGATCAATTGGCTAGCGCTCTGATCTTTTGTATCATAGGCTTAAGGTTCGAATCCGGGCGGTGGCATGGATGTTTGTGAGTGGTTCGGAATCAACATTAAACTGTAGATCCCGGTCTAATTAACCCAAAGTGAGCATAAAATGACAGTAGGGTGCGTGTTAGAACCATTGTTTTGAAAAATGAGATTCAATGAATATTACAGCATCTAGTATCGGAAGTCCTATGTGCGATTAGAATTCTCATATTTTCTGCAAAACAACCTTTAGAAGTGATGGTTTCATTTTAGGCTTCTTGTTGTGAATCCTAGGTAAACTAAACTTGCTACAAAATAATGTCAATATTAAATAACTCGTATGCTATGTCAGTAATGAAGACATATTGAATCACTTCACATTAAGTACTCGGCATAAAAAAAAATAAATTACAAAATTAAAAGGAATTCATGAGATAGGAATATTTTATGCAAATCTAATAATCCTATTGCAGCTATTATCTACATTACTGATGATTTTGTAATCAATCTCGTATCCCTGGTGTGCACAAGATGATCGTAGAGCGACAAACCAAACCAATCAATCTTGTTAAAAATAAATAAATGAAGAATCAATTGGCTTGATAATTGAAAATCACACAATGTAAATAACCCAGTGAAGATACAATCAATCCGAGAGTAGTCAATGCATTTTTTTTCTTTCATTGCAAACTGGCAGTTTAAATAAAGTAGTGCATCGAATGTTGGGGAGGTGATTCATAATTTGAAAATAAAAGTAGCCGAAATTTTCAACGTAAAAGAAATTACATTTGAAAACTAAATTATAATTCTACATTCAGATCCAATTCCACAACTAGAATTATGAAATATAATTGCTGAAATACATCGTTCTTGGAAAATATATTTGAATAAAAAAAAAACAATATTCTAACATTAAAATCAAATAATTATTTCAATATTTATAACAAATTTAAAATACATTACAAGATTATCATAATGAAGATTCATATCTTCAGTAACAGATATAACCTAATAAGAACAGTAATTAACATAACAATATTTTATTTCGAAAATGAGCTCATTAATATCCTTTACTTAATAAATATTATTTAGGTTATTTCATGAATAACTACATTTCCTTTGTCTTTATTAATAAAAAGAATTTATTTGAAATATACATCTAATTAGGAATATATTCTTCAATCTATCTTTTATTTATTTATTTTTTTTAAATGTAAAACAAGAGTTTGAATATAAAATATTACAAATTTAATAAATGAACACCATTCATCATTTGATAATTTTTCCAAGAGAAATTATGATTTGAAATACAAATATATTAGCTACTCCTATTATTGACAATCTAATGATAATCATAATATCTATTGAATTTATTATAGCTTTAACAATCTATATAATAGAAAGACATATTCTTTGAAAACATGTGAGATGCTAACTTTATTTTTTTTGCACATGATTATTAGAAGTGCAACTCTGACTATCTTGAATATAAATATAAATTATCTTTACTTTAAAACACCAAAGCAATAACAAAATAGAAACATTTAAAAAAATATTTATTCTCAAAATTTAAAGATCATACAAAAACAGTTACATTATAATATTTTCCCTTAATATATTTATTTTAACTTAATTTACTTCCCATGTGCTTTCCTTGATGGAGCAAGATAAATGTTTATATTATTTTAACTGGAAATTAACTTTAAAACATAGTTTTTAATTCAATTAACTTTTAACATTTAAAGCAACAAAATACGTTTGCACAATATAGTAATGTGTTAAGCTGCTCAGATTTTATTTATTACAAAATATTTTACATGTATAAATTTACATAGACATTTCAGTTTAAAGGGAAATATTTCTACATTTATTACAAACATCTCAAAATTTATTACAGCTGTCCCAATTAAGATCAGAGATAAAAAAAAAAAAATTATACATTATAATAAAGAATGAGATAATTTGATATAAAGAATTTCTTCTAATATTACTATATTTTATAATTATTAATAATAATATATCAAACTTTACATTAAAAACCTTAAAATGTAAAGTACATACATTTAGGTTTTTACCATTAATGATAAACTATATTCACAATGAATAACACAAATTTATATCAACTGCTATCTTATTACTAAAAATAAAAAAAAATTTAAGACATTTTTTTTCTTTACCGAGTAATAAAATTGATGATAATGTATTGGAAAATAAATTTTATTTATTTTATTAATTAAGTAAATCAATTTCATACAGCATTAATGATGAAATATATGCCTAAATTGCATGACATGACTGTTCCCACCTCAAAGAGACAAAACATGAAATTTAAAAGAAACACAATAAGTCGTACTTAAATTATTTATTTAAAAAAGCTATTTTACAAAAGTGCTATCATAATTCCATCCTCAGAGCACCGTCTAACCTGATAACTTCGCCATTTAACATTTTATTTTCTAAAATGGTCTGGACCAAATGTGCAAACTCTTCAGTACTTCCCAAGCCTTTGGGAAATGGGACGACGGAGGGGAGGTAGCTTCTGTACTTTTCTGGTAAGGACTGAAAATATGGTGTATCAAATAAACCTAAGAGGACGAAAAAAACATGAAAATTAGGGTGTCGGAAGTTATAATAACTTTCATAAAACATTATTTAGGTTTAAACAATTAAACTAAAAACTGTTAGTATAATCTTTCACAAAGAGTCAAACATTTAAATACTAAATAAAAATTAATTACAAATTTGCATTAGACTTTTAAAGCTATCATAAAAATGTACTTGCATAGAAATTAGAATTAAAAAGTTTATTCAATGCAAAAAAATGCAATATTTGTTGTAATAAAAATTTCTTAAAAAACTATAGTTGTAAAGTTAACAAAAATTACATTTTGTTAAGGAAACTTTATTAAAATTTCAAAATTATTAAGCATACCTGCCAACTTCCATGAAGAAAAAAAAATCACAACATATTTGAGGAAGAAACATGCATTGAAAAAATAAACAAAATATTAATGTAAAATCATTTATATTACTTTTCAAAATGTTTCTTATTTTTTTTAATTTTGTTTTGTGAATTTTAATTATCTCCTTCATATCTTGAAAGTAAATCTTTCTAGATTTTCATTTCCTTTTTGTTAAAATGCCAGATAGAATTTAATTAGTACAAAAAAATGTACTTATAATATTACAATATAATAAATGAAACAATCAATTAAGTCAATTAGAATATGGATATTATTTTAAAATGAATCTTCCGAGCAATCAAATACGAAACACATCTATCAACTTAACAATGTCTTATGAAAATAAATTGTTATCAACAACAACAATTATATTCATGTCTTATTATGCATGCTAAACTGAATTTTTAATTCATTTAATGATAAACTTTTTGTTACTTGAAGTAAAAATGAAAATTTTTTGACAGACCATCTAACAATTTACAAAAAATTATTTTCTTGAACAAAAAAAAGGGGAGATTTTTTTTAATTTATAAAAGCATATTAAGTAAGGTTAAAGTCATTACTAAGTTAAACAATGTTCATTTTCAAAAGAGTATTAGTTTTAATGTACAAACCTGTTGCAATAGCACAACACCTGATTCCTTCTGATGACAGATCTCTTGCCAGAGGCAACGTCATGGAAACAAGGCACCCACTGGCAGCAGCAAATGCAACATGGCCCACCCCTCCTTCAAATGCATGGATACTCGTTAAATTGACTACTACGCCCTTCTGTCCATCATCGTCCGGTTTATTTTTTGACATTAACCCGACAGCTAAGCGTGTTGTATTAAATGTGCCAATAGTATTCACCTGAAACAATGAAGACAGAAAAATTTTAAATAAAAAATTACATTTTTTAAAAAAAGATATTTAGCATATTAATTATGTGATAGATTTAAAGAACAAAAATTAATTGCATACGTTAATATAATTATTTTTTACTCTTAATCATCTCTTAAGTATTTATTAAGTAATTAAATAAAAAAATGAGCACAACATAAAATTATATTGACATGGGTAATTTTTTTAGTTACAAACCTGAGACCTTAAATTTTTTTTTTATTGGAAACATAACATGTTGAAAATTAAAATAAAGCTAATTGTATATAGTTCAAAACTTTTTGTAAATGCAATTTCCAGAATGAATGAGATTTATAAAATATTTAAAAATTGAAGGATTTTACATTCCGATAAATGTAATATTTCAAATATATTACATGAATTATACACTAAGTTCTGATTTTTTTTCTCTAATATACGCATGTACTTCTAATAATAAACAGAGAAAAGATAGCAAAAATATCTTCCTCATAGGGGAATATATATAATATTTTGGGATCTTTAATAGTACTGGAATTTTTTAAATGAGAATTCTGAAATTGATTTTTTCATAGATTCATGAATTATAACCTCAAACATGTGCTTAAAAACAAGTAAAAATTCCCAGGAACTATGCATATGCATTTATTATCAGGACACTAATTGTATTCAAATTCTGGATTCTGACAATTCAGTAATTATGGATTAAGCATTAGATGTCCCTGGATTCAGAAACAATAACCAAAGAAATAGTTTTAGATTCAGAACTTATTTTGTATATTCACAGGATCTATTCTGTATGCAGTGCAGAAGACTGGATCATACCAAAATTACCTGAGGAAGAACCAAATTTTCTCCAGAAAATAATTTTGGATGAGAATATCTAAATTGTGACATATTTGAGATGAGCAAAGGAGGAGCTTCAAACACAACATCTTTTTTAGATGCATAAATATAATGCAACAAAACAATATTCTCAACTGCAGTACCTTAAAGAACATCTCTGGTTTAGTGAAATAATCATGTACTTAGATTTCATAGGAAATTATACATGATTAAGGAATAATAGTGCACATTAAGCTGATGAAAATGCACCAATTTATACCAGTGTTGCATATTGCAATATGTAATTGCCCTTTAATCTGGCATTGATAAAACTTCAGCTTTCCATTTTTTCCCTCCTATATTGGTTCGGGTATTTGTTGACCTTTACAGCCCCAATGCTGCTTGAATTTTCATTAAATATCTGCATGTTTAAAATCTATATATATCTATATTAAACACATTCAATATGTACATGTTTTAAATACTTAAATTTTTATCTAGGGTGATTTATTGTTGGTATACCCATTAAAACTATATTAGTATTTGATAATTTGGTATAATCACACATTAATAATGCAAAAAATCACAATCACACAGACGTGGTCTAGAACATGATGTTATAAAGGACAGGTAAAAGTATAGAGAGTTTGCTATAATATTTGTAATTACTTTTTTTAATACTATGATCAAGTTTTAAATAATGCAAAAAACTAAATCAGAATACTAAAAATAATGTTTATCACTTACAGTGAAAAATCCTTATATATATATTTTTTCAATTCAGCAATGCATAAATATTTATATATAATTTCTTTATAAAAAAAATTCTACTGGTTTATGTAACATAAAGCCATTATATAACATGAATTATTTTACATTAACTTATCCTACAATGTTTTTTTTCTCATTAAAAATTCATATTTTTCTTTAGCACATTAGGCTTTGAAAAAAATGAATTTTATTCACAATATTTGCAATGTTCATAGTTTAATTTTATTAAAAAAAGAAGCATAATCTGAATTGATCTACTATAAAAAAAATTATTCAGCTAGCTCATTTTTTTTATAAATGTGTGATATTTTTTAATTAAATGTTATGTTTCCAATGAGTATAATAATAAATATACATATATTTTTCATGTGTTATTAAACATGACAGTGAGAAATAAATATGTAAGAAAAAGAAATTTTTACTTATTTTCAATGTGCCACGAATTTATATACTAATTTTGTAGCAAATGAAGTTAAGCAAAATTAAACAAAATATTTTTGACACAGTATAAATATTAAATCTATATTCATGATAGGAACTTTAAAAAAAAATGTCATCAATAATTACGGTTATTCTTTTTAAGTTCCCTTGAAAAAAAAAATTCATATTGTTTTATATAAACAAAAATAGAAATTAGATACTTTAGTTATTAAAATAAAAAAAAAAATAATCCCTTATTTTAGAAAAATATTTCTTTTTAAAACTTCAAAAACTTACTTCAATAATTTTTCTAAACTTGTCCAAATTGTGAGGTACATTATTTGCAAAATCATATGTTTTATCTAGTACATTTGTGCCAGCACAATTCACTAAAAGGTCTAGTTTTTGAAATTTATTTGCACAAACATCTAGTGCCTGTTTTACATCAGATTCTGACGTAACCTAAAAGAAGATGAAAATTTAAGAACTTTACAAACAAGAATACCATACCATATAATATTTAATAAAATATCTTCTTATGACTTATCACATAAAAATTCACAAGTAATTTAAAATTTACTTCAACTTTTAATTTTCTTGAAATGAAGTTTTATACAATATTTTTAAATACCATTGAATAAAAGATAAGATGCAAAATCAGAAATATTAACATAAGTACATATCAAAAAAGAACTACCAATTTATTAGCTATGGTTTCTTTTGGTACCAAATATTTTTTGACAGTTTATTTTTCAAATAGTTGAATGCATTTGATATTACTGTAAAAAATATATTTTACATGCATATACTACAACTAAAATCACAACTGTTTGGTATTATTTATTAACAGAATTCTTCATTAACTGTATTGGGCATTTTTAAAAATAATAATAATAATTGCAATTAATGAAAAAAGACAAATAATAATAGTAGGAAAATAATTTTTCTATATTTATATTTCAAGTTTTTCATCAATCTGTCACTCAATAAAAATAATTTGTTTCTGCTTAAAATATATTATTAAAATAAATCAATTGTCTGGATCATTAAAAAAGTTATATAAAATTTTTAAATGAGTTAATTTTATAATGTACCAAATAAGTCTTTATATGGAATGAGTTTTTTTAGCAGAATCCTTCATTCCTGTTACCTTTTTTTTTAAATATTAAATCCAATACTATTTCATGCTTTTCTTTGTTGATTTATATTCAGTATATTTCCTTTACAAATATTGAGAAATATATAAAAAATAGTTGTATTCGTAAATTTTGCTGTATAAAAATCCTAGTTTTAAATTGAATGTTCTGTTGAAGAAATATTTATCAGAGCTAACTAAAAGATTTAAAATCGATATAACATTTGTTTAACAAAAGAATTTAAAGTCATGTTTTGAGATATAAGAAAAATTTTTACTTTCTTTTCAATGTGTAACTGATAAATGCATTTATGAAAAAATAAACACTACATTATGTTCTTCCAATAGCAACAATTTTTTTTACATTTTTAAAATAAAACATAAAAAGTTTTAATAAAGCTACATAAATTTCAGCCCTACTTACATCAGTTCCAACAAATACACTGTTTTCACCCAGTTTGTCAGATATTTCTTGACCTTTAGAAGTTTTCAAATCACACAAAATAACTCTTGCACCTTGCTTAAGCAACCTTTCAGCTGTAGAGCGGCCATAGCCTGATGCACCCCCAGTAACAAGAGCAACTAAACCCTACAAAAATAAAAGGTATATTGAATCGACTTCTGAAATTATAGACATAAATTTCAAACAATTTTAAAGCTGATAACATTCCAATTTGTTAGGAAGATTCTTATTAAAGAAAAATAGTAGGCTAAGTATATATAAATTTAATATACACCTTTCATTATAGTTTTATATGCACATATTTATATACGTATAATAATTGTTTTTTAAATGAATGTTTAAAAAATAAAGGGTTTTTCTAATTTGAAACAGAGAATGAGGAAACAAAAACCAAATATCTTTTAAACAAAAAAACATATTCTCAAAGAAAACTATATTCATTCAGAACATTCAGTTATATCAGCAAAAGATTATATTAAGGAATCATTGAAATGATTTATTCAAAACTATAATTCTTTTCATTAATAATTTTTTTTATTATTATTATCTACAGAGTTCTTTCATTTCAAAGGTTATAATACTGGTCCTTGGTAGTGTTAAATTTTCTTATATTTCACAAACCAACAAATTTGATGTGAATTTTTTTAAAAAGCTCTTTATAGAAAGAGGGGGAAAATCAAACTGAAGCATATTAAATTTTTCCATGTGACCTCACAATAAATTATATAACTTTTTCAATTCTGCAATATAGATTATTTTGAGCTCTAATAAATTCCATAGCTAATTCATAATATATATATATTTAAATTAAATACATTTCTTTTTTTATACTATCTGATGTGATTGTAGGAAATTGTCTGAGAGTAATTATAAAAAATTGAATTCTTTACTAATAATAAATAATAATAATAATAAAAAAAAAAATCAAAGAACTCAACAATTTAAACTAAAAAATTAAAATAAATTATAGTATTATTAAAAATAATAGTGAAAATTTTGAATTAAACTTACATTAAATAATTCAATAAATGAATAGTTCATTTCATTTAGACAGCAAAAAAATAATAGTGACTAACCTTTTATGTAAAAAAAATAATAATAAATCTTTTTTCAAATCTAAGATCACTTTTCTGTTTTATGGGAAGGGGAGGGGGAAATGGGGCACAGCAATTAAAAATGAACTACTGCAACTTGAATTTAATTTAAAGGAATTATATTGTCATTTTGCCTATTCATATTTATACTTAAAAAGGATATAAGAGAAAAAAATGCTTCGAATAAAACATTTTCTTATATTATTTAGGTATAAAAAGTTTTTTCGAGCATACATAAAAATAAAGCATAGAAAATTCAGTAGTTTTGCTTCATAGTTAAACCTGATTGCTTGTAACTTTCTTTGATAATGTTATGGAATACAGGTAGAAGAAAGAAAATATTGGTATTCAGCTCCCAATACTAACAAATAAATAACATTTCTTAAATTTTGTCACACTAATAATGCATCTTGTGTCCCTTTTTATATAGAAATGAATGATATTGCATCCTCCTCTCTGGCGTTTCAAATTTTTGTTTTAATAATTTCTGAATACTAGACAAATCGATTCAATGTTTCCTGGAATGTAGTAATAATGTATAAGAAGTATCTCTTCAGTAAGGAATGTTGAGAACAAGGTTACTTTTTATCTAAGCAATTGCCAAATAAAATCACTCATCAGTTCAGCTCCAATTATAATAAACATGTGCTAATAAAGTTGCATTTATACAGAAAAAATACAATTATTAGAAAAAATTTAAAAAAAATCACTGACATCTTGATAATTAGTGAAATTATCGTGTTTCTTAGATTTCGTTTAGATATATATATATATATATATTATTCAGCTTTGATCTATATGGCAACCACCGGTACAAAAAAAATGGAATTACACAATATAGTCATAAATTAGTTTAAATTTTACCTTTACAACTGAACTTGTCATTATTGAAAAAAAAAACCTAATAATAATATCAAAACACTAAATCAAATCTGTAGTCTGATCACTCTACGATTCTCTTGATCCCAGTTTTATAAAGTTACATCAATTTAAATAAAAAAATAACATTCAACAGCACGTTTGTTTTCATGCAAGCTTGTGTTTGTTGCCAGATCTGAAGATTACAAAAGTAATAGGTCGTGTTACATACTAAGTAACTTAAGCATATTTAGTATACCTAAGTAACTGATTGATATAAACTACTTATAAACAAAAGAACATAAATTTTTTTTATTTTGAGACATTGTCATTAACATAAATATATAGGGACAGATATTCAGTTTATCTGAATTAATTTTTTCTATTTTATCGAAGTGATTCATATGTGGAAGAGCCGATAGCGATTTCGACTTTTGTTTTAGTTATTATACAAATATGTATCATCATAGTAGGTGCGCAGTAGATCTACTTCCCCGTGGTGCACCTGGTAACACTTTTAAGTGGCTAAAAGATCTGCAACTTGGCAGTATGTTAGATTAATGAACTCTGTTTCAGCATAAATATGAATGCTGAAACATTCATATTAATGATGAATTTGAATATGAATGATAGAGGCGAAATTGTTGTATTCTCTGTTCTTTTTTATTTTTCGTTGTTCTTTTTTTTTGCTGTAACTGTTTATAATCTGCCACTGGAAATAAAAAAAAATTATTATAGTAGATTAGATTATATTAGGTTTAAATTTTCTATGGTTGGGTGTGGTTAGAATAGATAATGTAAGTTTGATTGGGTTAGGTTATGTAAAATTTCGTAATTTTTTTTAAATTATACATTGCAAGTAATAGAGGATACTATCTTAAATTTAGGCATTATTTCTAATTAAATATTTGAAACTATTCTGGAATTATTAAATTATTGTAATACATCAAGATAGAAATTGTTTACACTTTTTCTTAAAGTATAATTAATAAAGCATAATTAATAAAAAGTAAATAGTTGTAAATAGATTGTAGCATAGTTTTATGGCTTATGGATGAGAGTTATTTTTTTTTTTTCTGTCACAACGAATATGAATGATAGAGGCGAAATAATCATGATGACAACTTATATTTGAATGTTATATATATATAACATTCAAATATAAGTTGCGATTATATTCTATAGAAGTCATGAGTGCGTCATGATTCTATAGAAATATTCTATATCATATTCTATAGAAATGAGAAATAATGAACATATAATTTTTTTTTTTTTCTAAAAAAAAAAAAAAAAAAATGATAAAACTTGTGTCATTCATGACCAAAGTAATATTTTCGAGGAGGTGTGAAACAGTATAAGTTTAATTATTGCTATTGACTTATGAACTAATTAAATTCGAAATATATTGACTTTTGCACATTCGATTTTCTACTGCAAATTAAAAAAATTACACGCTAATAATTTTTTTCTAAATTTTATTTGATAGAAATGACATGAATAATCGAACAATGCCTTTCTTCTGTCTCTGAAAAAAAATTTTGAGAAGCTTAATGACAGCAATTACTTTTATGTGAAATTTGAACCTTATTTATTGATATTCTTCTTCTTTTTTTTTCCAGCAAATCCTTCAATTCTAAAAAACAAACATTCAACCTATGTGAGCCTTTTTTATTTGGAGACAACATTCATTCATTCATCGACAGATTGAGATACTTATAATGCTGTTTGTATTTCAAACAATTTTAAACTTTTAGCACAAGCCAAAAGAATTTAGGACATTGTATAGCCATTGAGTGCCTTGCAAAGTAATTTAATAATATGCCACTAGGAGATAAGCCTTATAATAAAATGTACAAAACTAACGATTAAAATAATTTCTTTTAATAATTGAATTTGAGATATGCATTT
>BPLQ01006183.1:0-10158 GCA_021605075.1 Caerostris darwini
TTGAAAAACATTGGGCTAACTAGACCGGAATCTACAGTTTGACGGGGATTCCGAAACACGAACAAACATCCATGCCACCGCCAGGATTCGAACCTGAAATCTGTGGTACGAAAGGCCAGAGCCAATTGGCCATCAGGCCGCCAACCAAATAAGAAATAGTGATGAAGAGCAACCGATTAGGAAATAGCGATGAGTAGCAGTCTTCATTCTCATGCACACTTCACGTTAAAGTGTGGGTCTAATTAGCCTAAAGTGCGTACAAAATGACCGTAGAGCGACAAACTAAACTAAACCAAATCATGTACATTTATAGGGGCCCAAAACCAACCGCTTTTCAGACACGTCTCGCGAAAATTTCCTTTGGTTTGGTTTGATTCAATGTAAGTGATTGGCTTTAATTTTGAAATTGTACAGTTGTAATTTGAATTGTAATTGTTTGAATCGAATTTAATTGTACAGTTGTAATTGAATTGTAATTGTAATTTGAAATTGTACAGTTTAACGTGGGTTCCGAACCACGAACAAACTTCCATGCCACCGCCAGGATTCGAACCTGAAATCTGTGGTACCAAAGGCCAGAGCCATAGCCTGAACATAGAACCAGAAACATAGCCTGAGCAGTAGCGAGGGGTGGGAGTGAAATCTAAGAAGTCTCGTCTATTTTTTTTTTTTATGTGTGTGATAGAGAGATAAAGTCTTAACGATTTTTAAGACAAAATAAACATTCATTCTCATTATTGTTTTGATTATTTTCTTTTATTTTTCTTACTTGATGACAGCACAGTACCATTTAATTAGAGAAAGTTGGCAATGATTTTTGAAACTCATCCAATTCGAAACATAACAATAAAAAATGATGGGCTTTGACAAATTTTGGCGCAGTCAGTTTATAAACACCTCCTACATTCGGTTGGATGAGTAAAAAAAAAATTATAAAACTCTTGTTCGCCCTTGGATCGTATCAGCTAAATTTAACTTTTCATTTCAAAATAATTTTTCAGTTAAACTTAATTAATGTAATCGAACAGTAATTTTTCAATTTTTCAACTTTTAGTAAATGAAACTTTTCTCGTTTGAAATAAATAAATTGTATAATATGATTAAAGGGCACTTTAATTAATCTAATAGTAGAGATTGTATAAAAATAATCATATTTTGAAATTCAAGGATCAGATGTGTCTGGTGAATACTGTAATAGGCTGCCAAACTGAAACAGATTGGTCTAAAATCTAAATTTTTTTTCTAATTACGTCGAGGACAGTGTCGTATTGATCATTTCCCACAAAAGTACAAAGTCAGCCCCATGACAAGCCTTGAAGAAGGCATGCCATGTGGGCTGCACTGACGAACGCTGTTACTCCTTTATCACTACCCAAGGGCCACGTGTAGCTTGAAGATATGCTACGGATACGAGTAACACTACCCCAATAACGCCCTACGATCATATTAGACCCGTAACTACGGTTTAAAGTGGATTACGAATCACTATAAACATCAATGGCCCCGCCGGGCTTCGAATCCGAAACCTGTGGTACTGAGCGCTAGCCACTCGCCATCAGGTCCGTCTGAAATATAAAATGCAATGCCGAATTTAAAGACTCCATAACTGAGATTCTATGAAAGGGCATTATACATTTGTTGAACATTGGTAGGCTTCTTGTATTACTTATGTATCGCACGAACAGCCCACCGACGAGAGAACAGTGCCTTGTAGGAGGGCTTTTAAGTTTAACTGCCCCCCTTTCCTTGCCATATGGGAGAAAACCCGAAAATTCCCGCCTGACTATCGATGCGAGACGTTTTTACACACATTGTCAGAATCGCCATCGGGTCTCCTCCTTTCTGAAAGCAGTGGCTACAGTAATACCGCGAGAAAATTGGAACTTTATCCCTCATGCACACTAGCTGTGCGCATTGTGCCAGTGGGGCACAAGTCGGAAGAATTCGTAGGTTGGACAGATTTTACGCTGTACTTGAGGATGAGACCTACTGATACCACTTTTAGGGATGTTTTTTTCAGATTGCGATTAAAAAAAAGAGACAGCAATGTAATACCCCTTCTGGTGCATCCTGGGTAATGCTGAATCTACATGAAATCTATGTTCTAGTGGTAAATCACTTCAGTTCAAATGCACAGCATTTTAAAAGACAAATTTGACACTCAATAAATCCTGACAAAATCATATAGCAAAGCATACACCATCCGTACGAAACATGCAACATTAGCACTTGTGCATGTGCCATTCGTATAAAGCATGCAGCTTTAGCACTTGTACACGCAACCTCAATACGAAGTTTCATTTATTTATTTATTTGTGGTTCATTGGTGAGTTTCGATTTCCTCTTATGTATGCCACGAACGGCCCACCAATGAGTAATAATAGAAGGGCCTCTGCTATGTCTTGCTGGAGGACTTTTAAGAGTACCTACTTGGCATTTGTATGTTATTTGGAGCAAAATTTGGGAAACTCCCATCAGACAACCTGGTTTTCGTTGAGAAACGTGTATACACATTATCACAATGATAGCGTTTCATTTCTGGCAGCAGTGACTACAGTCACAACAGTCATCGAGCAGTGAATGCAGTCACAATCTCCATAGAGCATTAACTACAATCATAATCACCATCAAGTAGTGATTGAAGTCACAATCGCCATTAAACAGTGACTGCAGTCACAACCTCAACTGAGCAATGGCTGTAATCCTAATCACCATCGATGAGTGACTGTAATCCCAATAGCCATCGAGCAATGAAAGCAGTGTCAATCGTCATCGAGCAGTGTCTGTAATCCTAATCGTCATTGAGCAATGACTGCAATCACAATTGAGCACACATCGAGCAGTGACTGTAATCACGATCGCTTTCGAGCAGTGACTGCAGTCACAATTGCCACCGAACAATGACTACAATCACAATCCCCGTCCAGCTGTGACTGCAGTCACAATCACCATCGAGCAGTCACAATAGCAATTGAATCTCCTCGTTTCTGGATTCAGTGACTGCAATAGATGCCACCAACGGATACAAACCTGAACGTTTCTGCTGCTCTAGTTGCGCGCTTTATCACTGAGCTAGGAATTGGGCGCAATTTTTTTACAACTTTATTCTCAAAAGAAGATTAGAAACTTAATCTATTTTCGCACAAAAAATTTAAAGATCTGATTTTATGAAGACATTTTTTTTTGTTGGTTTGGTTTGTCGCTCTACGTTAATTTTTTGCACATTTTAGGTTAATTAGACAGGGACCTACAGTTTAACGTGGATTCCGAACCACTAACAATAATTTACGCTACAGCCAAGATTCGAACCTGAAGTACCAAAGGCCAGTGTGCTAGCCAATTGACCATCAGGCTGCTTGTTATTATTTTAGTTCAATGCATGTATAATGGAATAGGACTGGCCCTAGCGGTTTTGCCACCGTAGCCAAGAGGAAAAAAAAAGCCACCTCCAAGCTTCTAGACTTTAAAATTAAAAAAAAAACAATTATAAAATAATAGAGATATGTCTACATTTATGCAAGTAAATATATGTTTTACATAGTTAAAATTATTTACTTAAAACAAAAAAAAAAATTATATTTGTCAATTTTATTCCAAATTTAAAAAAATATATACATATTTTAATTTTCATGTTTGTTTTATTATAACCTAATTTAACAATAGCATGAAAAAAATTTCATAAAAGATTATTTAAAAATTTTGATTCCGAACATAGCCAGTTAATTTAAATTGCTATTGGTGAGCAAAAATTTATTTAAATATATCCGCGAACATTGACGAAGTGCTTTTTACGAATAAAATTTTAAAAAATAACAATATAAATAAAGATTTTTGGATACAAATCAAAGTTTCTGTGTTGCCAATTATAACTATGTTCTTTTCAATTCTCTCTTTTTGTAGATTATTACGGAGATCCTTGGCCGCGTAGCGGCCAATATCTCCTTCATTGTAAAATGTTGAAACATAGCGGTGGTCTCATGCTCTTTGAGTTCTTTTCAATTCTATTGAGTGTCAAAGCTCTAAAGATAAGTCTCATGTGCCCCCAGTTATTTTCATTGATCGATTATTATTATCATTCATCGATCTATCGTATCAGCAACTGATAAGGATACGTCAAATGGATGGTAATAGCGCAAAATTGATGGGGAATTAAAGAGAAAAATTGACTTTTACGTTGTGATTAATATCTGACACAACACATTTCCAAAATATTGAAATTTCAAGCTGAGTAATCATGCGGTAATGAAAATCGGTGATTCAGTGTTTCTTTTGAATGCTAATCATGATTTTGCCGATCAGAGGTGGATCATGGCTGCTTCGAAGAAAGAAGTTATGGGTTCGATTCTCAACCTTTTTCCTGATTTTTAAACATCGAGTATTTCATGTTACACATGTTCCACGAATTTGGTGGTTAATAAGTGATATAATACATCCAAAATATTGATATTCCAAGGTGAGTAATCATGCGATAGTGAAAATCGGTGATTCAGTGTCCCTTTTGAATGATAACCATGATTTTGCCGGTTAGAGCATCTTCGGGAACTGGACCATGGTTGTTTCGGAGGAAGAAGTTTTGGGTTCGGTTTTCGACCTTATTTCTTGATTTTTTATGCATCGATAATTTCATGTTACGCATAATATTCTACGAATGTTGTGATTAAAATCTGACATAGCAAATTTCCAATTATTGAAATTTCATGCTGAGTAATCATGCGATAATGAAAATCGGTGATTCAGTTTCCTTTTTGAATGTTAACTACGAATTTGCCGGTTAGATCATCTTCAAGAACTATATCATGTGTGAGATAATTTATGGGTTCGATATTCTACCCATTTTCCGATTTTTTAAACATTGAGAACTTCATGTTTTGCATAATTAACAAATACTGTGGTTAATATCTGACATACACAATTCCTAAATATTGACTCTCCAAGGTAAGTAATGCTGTAATAAAAATCGGAGATTCAGCGTCCTTTTTGAATAGTATTGACGTCAATAGTATTGACGATTAGAGCATATAACGGAATTGGATCATGTATGGTTCAGACGAAGAATTTATGGGTTCGATATTCTACCCATTTCCTGATTTTTTAAACATTGAGAATTTCATGTTACACATAATTAACAAATACTGTGGTTAATATCTGACATACACAATTCCTAAATATTGACTCTCCAAGGTAAGTAATGCTGTAATAAAAATCGGAGATTCAGCGTCCTTTTTGAATAGCATTGACGTCAATAGTATTGACGATTAGAGCATATAACGGAATTGGATCATGTATGGTTCAGACGAAGAATTTATGGGTTCGATATTCTACCCATTTCCTGATTTTTTAAACATTGAGAATTTCATGTTACACATAATTAACAAATACTGTGGTTAATATCTGACATACACAATTCCTAAATATTGACTCTCCAAGGTAAGTAATGCTGTAATAAAAATCGGAGATTCAGCGTCCTTTTGAATAGTATTGACGTCAATAGTATTGACGATTAGAGCATATAACGGAATTGGATCATGTATGGTTCAGACGAAGAATTTATGGGTTCGATATTCTACCCATTTCCTGATTTTTAAACATTGAGAATTTCATGTTACACATAATTAACAAATACTGTGGTTAATATCTGACATACACAATTCCTAAATATTGACTCTCCAAGGTAAGTAATGCTGTAATAAAAATCGGAGATTCAGCGTCCTTTTTGAATAGTATTGACGTCAATAGTATTGACGATTAGAGCATATAACGGAATTGGATCATGTATGGTTCAGACGAAGAATTTATGGGTTCGATATTCTACCCATTTCCTGATTTTTAAACATTGAGAATTTCATGTTACACATAATTAACAAATACTGTGGTTAATATCTGACATACACAATTCCTAAATATTGACTCTCCAAGGTAAGTAATGCTGTAATAAAAATCGGAGATTCAGCGTCCTTTTTGAATAGTATTGACGTCAATAGTATTGACGATTAGAGCATATAACGGAATTGGATCATGTATGGTTCAGACGAAGAATTTATGGGTTCGATATTCTACCCATTTCCTGATTTTTTAAACATTGAGAATTTCATGTTACACATAATTAACAAATACTGTGGTTAATATCTGACATACACAATTCCTAAATATTGACTCTCCAAGGTAAGTAATGCTGTAATAAAAATCGGAGATTCAGCGTCCTTTTTGAATAGTATTGACGTCAATAGTATTGACGATTAGAGCATATAACGGAATTGGATCATGTATGGTTCAGACGAAGAATTTATGGGTTCGATATTCTACCCATTTCCTGATTTTTTAAATACCAAGAATTTCATTTTACACACATTCCACAATGTTGTGATTAATATTTGACGTACACATTTTAAACATATTGACAATCCAAGGTGAATAATCATACGTTAGTGAAAATCTGTGTTTTAGTTTACTTTTTGAATGCGAACCGCGGTGTTGTCTGTTAGAGCATCTGCGCGTACTGGATCTTGTGTGCTTCGGAAAGAGAATTTATGGATTCGATGTTCTATCCATTTTCTGATTTTTTAAGCATCGAGAATTTCATGTTACACGCATTTACATATATGTATTTCATAATATATTCAAAAGAAATTCAAGAAACTGAAAATTCAGTTGAATTAACTTTTACAAAATGTTTTAATTTTTGAAGGAAATAAAAAAACATAGCATTTCTCTTTTTATCTTATCTTTTAAGTTTGACAAAAACTTTAGTAAAGATTTTTAAAAATATCCCGATTTTATCTTTTTAGTCTGAAATTTAATTAATGATTCTTTTAGAATATCCCAATCTTATCTTTTTAGTTTGATAGAAACCTTTTTCAGATTTTTAAGAATATCCTTATCTTATCTATTAAGTTTGACAAACCTTAGAAAAGATTTTTTTAAATATTTGAATTTTTGTTTTTAAATTGACAAAACCCCTAGTTACGATTTTTAAAAATAATCCGATCTTATCTTTTTAATCTGAAAAACAATCTTGTTAAATGTTTTTAAGAATATTCTTGTCATTTTTTTTTTTTTTTTTTTTTTTTTAGTTTGACAAAATCCTTGTTAAAGATTTTTAAGAATATTCTTGTCTTATCTTTTTAGTTTGACAAAAACCTTGTTAAACATTTTTAAGAATATTCTTATTTTAAGTTTAACAAACACCTCGGATAAAGATTTTTAAGCAAATCCTGATTTTATATTTTTACATTGAAAAAATTCTAATGAAAATATTGTTGTATATTGCAAGTCACTTTTTGTAGAATATCCCTATATCTTTTGTATCTTTTTGACAAAAACTTTAGTAAAGATAAAGAATATTCCAATTTTATCTACAAATATCTGACAACTATCTTGACAAAAACCTTAGCAAAGATTTTTGAAAACATCTCGATTTTAAAACACGGAAAAGGAACATTTATGACATAATTGAGTGGCAGCCCACTTAATTCACTCTTCGGACTTTCCAACAAGCTACAAACGGATGGAATAAGGTCTTCAATTTCAGAAATAAAAAAAACCCAAAGCTTCGGCAATTTCCGCATTAAGGCTGCCGGATGACTATTTCTGCAACAGAAATCATGGGGGAAAGTGTTTAAAAAGTGTTGCCCAGACGAATGCGAACGTGGGAATCCCTATCAAGCAATCTAAACTACATAATGATCAAGTGATTCCTTTTCAAATATCGTGCATTCGCAACCATCAGATATTCCAAGATATTTTTAAGAAAAAATCTGGCATGTCGGAACAATTTTTAAGGTGGAATTCGCTAGGAAATTGTATAAAATAAATCATTCATTCAACACCAAAAAAAAAAAATTTCTTTCCAAACAATGATAATCAATTTTAGCTATCGGTCCCGGGTGGTTTGCAAGTCGTCTAGAGCTGTAAGTAGAGACAGATAGTATACTTCATTTTTCATTGAGTTTTTTTCATGGAAATAGAAGGGAAAACGATAGAATTGCGATCTTGTGATTTCATTGTAAGAATACTTTCTTTTTCAGATTACTTCCAGGAAAGAGTTCTCATGATATAATGGAGTAATGCAGGTAAAAATGATATTGAATTTTATAGCAAATGTTAGTTACTTTTATACATCTCTTTATATATATATATGGATGAATGTCTGTGTATGTTCCAACATAATTTAAAAGCTATAACATTTAGAAATTCAATTTTATTCTCTGGATTTATTATTTTTATCTGGTGCGAAGTTGAAAATCGTGAAAATTTGTTTCTTAGTTCTTTTCTTAACTACACCAAAGCTTTATCTTTTTATTGTTAAATATTGGGAGGGGGTTCAAACGTGGTACCCCTTGGAACGTATTTTGGTAACCACGAGTTCGTCACTGCAGTCCAGCTGTGATTATGCCTGTTATTCTCAATAAGGCTGGTTTTTATAGGGCTCCTATTCCACCTCAACCTAGTGGGGAAAAAAAAGGATTGTTAAATATTTCGCGCCTGTCACCATCTGATGACCTGATGATGTTTAGAACTAAAAACGATCATTGATGATATCGTCATCAAAACCATATACGGTTTTTAAAGGATTATATTCTTCTTCTGCATCTTTTTCATCGGCGCAACAGTCCTATGGTGGGTGAAGGCCGTCTGCCTACTGACAGATTTCGAGACAGGAGATGTTTTTTTTACGGTAGGGTTGTCAGCGGGGCCTGATTGCCGAGTGACAAGCGCTTGGTGCCAGGAATGTTTGTAGTGGTTCGAAATCCACTTTTAAGCCGTAGGTCCCGATCTAATATGACTGTAGAGCGTTGTGCTTCGGGCTGACAACCCTACCGAGTAAAAAAAAAATATCTCCTTCCTAGAAATTTGCCAGTAAGCAGACGACCTTGGCTCACCATAGGGTTGTTGCCAATGAAGAAGGAAGGATGGAATGTCAGCCCAATGCTCTAGTTTAAACTTTTTTCACGGATTGACTTTTAAATATTAATATTTATTGATATGTAGAGTTTGCTATTGTTGCGATTTAATTGTTTAGCTAATTGTATCATGTGTACTTTTAATTAATCAAAAATTTATTTGCTTGATGCCGATGAGTATTTGCTATTTATCTTGTTTATTATATGTTAACCGAATTTACTATCTTAATCCTAAGGGGTCCTCTTTCTTATTTAATACTATTAATATATGTTTATAACTGATATCATTTGTATAAACTAGTCTTTTATATGTATATAAATTTTTTTAAAATTTTTATCGGTATTGTATTATTTTATGATAATGTTGTTAGCACTTATCTCACAAGATTTCAGTGTAAATGAATCTGTAGGATAATGGCTGCATACCGTACGTTGGTTACCGTGGGACGTCCGTTAGCTTTCTCCCTAGCGCGCATACTCACTTAGAAGCATTATTCAAAGATACGCATGCGTAGTTTCCTATATCAGGCATGCGTAAAAAAGCAACAGTCTGATAAAACTTCTCTAATACCTGCCTGAGGTTTGAGTGATTAACAGGTTATTATAAACACAAAACAGAAGCACTAATTTAATTAAGTTTTCATGAAAGGGTTAGTTTGGTGGGATAATAGTTGAGCTAGTCATTACTGCGGATCCTATTGGCAAGTGATATTTTAGGTTAAAGTTGAAGGATTATTATTGATTATTAATATTTTTTTATATAAAGGATAAATTACAAATTAAAACATATTCAAAATTTACACAATTCTGGACCAACGAAAAATAGGATGCAATAATAAAAATTTATTTTAAATAATACATACATATACCGACATGACAATTGTTTGTTTTTATCAGAATTTCTACATACACAATAATTTAGATATTAAATAATAAACCTAGAAAAATCATTGATCGATTATTTTATGCTTTAATTCAGTGATGTAAGACTTCTGAAATACGCTACCTTTTGGGAATTTTCGGGGATTTTTCCCATACGATACCCAAATTTCTCCCATGGTAGTTCCTTCTAAAAGTCCCCTCCCGGAAGACACTGCCCTCCTTCTTCAGCGACATGGGGAACAAGTCAGACTTCTGCCTACGGGTGCCATGACAAAAGAAGCTGCCCCCTTTCCCTCCATTTTTAATGAGTTTTGGAACATCCCATATAAATAAAAATAAGAATTAGAAAATTTATATAAGAAAAAGTAAATAGGGT
>BPLQ01006184.1:0-45691 GCA_021605075.1 Caerostris darwini
CTCATAGGCAATATGAGCATTCAAATAAATTTTATTTTTGTAAACTTGAAATGAAGTTTTGAAACCAGATATTTAATGTCGTTTACAAAGCTCTGAATGAATAATTTACTTCTTTCAATCTTTGAGTGGTGAGAACATAAGTTAAATCAGTTTTAATTTTATGTAAAGTATAAATTAGTTAGAATAAATTAATTCAGTTTTAATTTAATGTAAATTATAAATTAGTTGGAATAAATTAATTCAGTTTTATATTTATAAGTTCAGTTTTATATAACAAGTAATATAAAAAAAATTGTAAAGTCAATTCCTACTTTTTTTTCACTATATTGAAGAAAGTCCTTTATAAAAAATTTTCATTTATTTTTTACAGTTTATCTGGTGCCATCTATTGGTAGATATATGCAAATTAAATCTAAAAAAAACTAAAATTAATTGATTAATTTTAATTACTGAATTAATATTTGAAGAAACTGTATTAAAATCATGTATCATCCATTACAAATTAAAAAAAAATGTATTTGATCTTGAGTGTATGAATAAAAAGTATTTTATTAACGATAGAAAATTTGAACAAGTTATATATAGGGAGAGTGTGAGCTAATAAAAGGAATTGAATAAAATATATTTGAAAACTCATATCAGAAATTGACGATTGCAGTTATTTCAATAGATTTTTATTTAATATTTTGAAAGACATTGAAAAATTGAACAGATACTAGGTAGATATCTGAAAAGGAAGGCCGTAATGCACAGGGTTAGATTTAGATTCAATGTATGCTAAATGTTAACTGTACATTTTAATAAATAAGAGAAGCTATTTAAAATAATTGAGCATTGAAAAAGTGAAAAGTTGTGGAGCCAAAATATTTTGTTGTTATGTTTATGCTTACAGAAAATATGTTGAAAAAAGAAAACTTGAATAACTCGAAATAGAAGGAAATAGAAATTGAATAGAAGTAAAAAAGGAAATATGCGAACTTGTTGAAAATACTGATATAAAAATATTGCCTCTATAAGATACACCTAAACAGCAACTGTTGTAGTTATTTGTGATGTTAAACTTAAGAAGTTTATAATTTTAATCAAGATAATATTTTTTTAAATGTTATTAAATGCAATGCAATGCAATTATTATTGAAAAGCAAATTTTAAGCAGAATCACTTGTCCTTACTAATTCTTTTATGTTCAATAATCTACACAGCAGATTTCAAATCTCATTATTTCATTGTTAAAAAATAAAGTCACATCGGAAATCATTATTTATTGCAAAATATAACTTGATTTATTTTGTTTAGACTTAGAAAATCGCTAAAAAATACAAAAAAAGGTAAATTTAATAATATAAGCCTTGAATTTATAATGGAAATTTGTAACTTTATAAGAATTATGGCTTATGAAACAAATTTATATCATCTTAGAATCACAATTTCTTTTCATTTGAAAATTTGTATGATTTTTCATTCGAGTGCATTAATATGGAATTAGTTGTAAAATTTGATTTAATGCATAATATTTACAAAAACAAAATAGTATCTATTTTGCAAATTTAATAAGTAAAATGCAAAAGATCAAAGTATAAAATAATTAATTAATATCTTTTTGATATGAAATTTTGCATGTCTCTCACTTGGTATCAATTTATTTAAATCTAGTTCAACATAATAATCGTTGAAGCTTATAAAATGAAATTACAAATAAAAATGTAATAGTCTTAAAATTCTAAATACATCTATTTAATTTTTTGTTTTTATCGTTACCACTTTTTTAAACACACTTTCATGTACACAAACACTTATATGCGTATAGAAAAGCACAGAAAACTGATGAACATAAAAAGCAAGTAGAGTCAGCAGTTATTACAAACAGTATAAAAAAGAAAATATCTGTAAAGCAGATAAAGAAATAATCCAATATATAAAAGTCCAGGCAACCCAGTATACATATATATGATTCGATATGGTCACTATTGTAGATGATACATTACTATGTATATGCAAACACTGCAAGAGTGAAAAAGAAAATTGATAAAAAGGCACTATATAAATTATATATAGGTATACGCAAATCTAGGTTCAGAAACATCATATGTCTAACTCAACCTCATAACAAACTGTATATAACAGTGTGTTCTGGAACTCAGCAAAATTCTATTATGACTAACATAGCAAGAAATACTTAACATTAGAATTCCTGTTATTTCTGTCGGCTAGATGTCTAGATCCAAATCGAAACAGATCTACTGATCAATATACGTATATAAATATATGTGTGTGTGTGTGTGAATGTATATAGATAGGTAGATAAATTTTTTCATCTCAGTATCTCGATTTCTGCAACATCAGGAAATTTCTACATTATTTATTTATTGTAATATTGTGTAATATAAAAAGAATAGTCGGAACAAAATCAATATAATAGCAGTTGTGGGGATGAAATGTCCCCCCCCCCCGAAAAAAAAAGAAAAATTAATTTATTTTTCTTTTTTATAAAGATTCTCTGCACATTGCCCTACTACTAAACAGTCACTTTGAAACTCCTAAGCACCCTACAACGTAAAAATAATGCAAGATGCATGTTATATAAAAGTATAATAAAAAAATAATATTTATAATCCTTTTATACTTAAATAAAAATATAATTCACTAGTTTATAAAATACTTATGATATCGAATCTTTCTTGTAAATTAAATTTAAATATTTGATAAGTAAACAAATAAAAATTCATTACATGATAGGAGATTGAGTTAAATATTCTTAGTATAAAAAAAAACGAAAAAAAAAAAAAAAAAAAAACATGAGCAGTTTTTGAGATGATTTAAAATTCTATCAGCTATTGTTTTTTATGTCTTAGAAGTTATAAAAGAACTAAAGAGCAAAAAAACAAATAATAATGCTTACTATACAAATAAGATTGTAAACGTATAGTGAACGATAAAATGCGTAACTAATTAAAAAAATTTTTTATATATTTAAAAAAATAACTAAATTTAATATTTATTATAAATTAATAATTTAATATTTAAAATATACATATAAATATTAAATATTAAATTTATAGCAAAATTAGTAAAATGAATGTGATTTCATTGATTTATTTTTTATAATCGACTTACTATTAATCTATAAATAATATATATATATTTCAATATATATATATATATCGATATATCTAATATTTAAAAATATTTTTTTTTCTAATGCTGCTGGCAAACACTTAGATAGTTGTCTTTGATGCCTTAAGGCGAGCGCCGCAACGACGTTACTTCCTTAGCACTACCCAGGAGGTGTGTGTAGGATGTATGTATATATATATATATATATATATATATATAAATAATATAAGATGTTAAAAGATAAATCAGAAATACGTATAAATTTTAAAGCAAACATTGTTTCATATTTTTGTTTTATATTTAACAACTGCATCAATTGTTTTTCTCTCGCTGATTATTACAATTGGTAATTGCTAATATTAATATTTGACAAATGACATGTGCTTAACTACTATTTAAAATGACGTTGAGAAAAAAAAAACCCAATATATCATCATATGAAAGATACAATAGAATTACGCTCTTGGTGTCTGCTGTAGTCTCTGCCTTAAGGAGCTAGGAGTCTCGATGACAATATTGACATTGGTTGATTTGCCAGAGGTTTTTGATTCTCTCCCATACAATAAACATGTACAAGGCAGCTAAAGTTGCATCGGTTATCCCACTACTTAGTAAGAGATATCGGGGTTTTTCCTCATACGATACGCATTTATTCTTCAAACTCCTCAAGTAAAGCAATACCTTCCTTTCCTTAACGATCAAAATGCTTCTTGGATTTTAGTTGTGAATCTTTAGAGTCATGCTGAGGATTCTGTTACAATTATTTCTTTCAGAAATGAGACGATTGTGAAAATTGGTACAAATTAATTGGTACGAGTTTTCTGAGATTTCTGCTACATGGCACACAACTGTGAATAATGACCCTTATAATAGAACTTAATAATGATCCTTAATATTTAATTAAACTTTGTGGAAATGTTTTATGCGGACAGTGAATCTTAAACGTGGACAGTGACCCTTAATGCGTGCAGTCAAAAGTATTTTCCACAGTGCTTGTCACAAGTACCACAAATGTGGGTGGTGATTCTTAAAAATCCCCCCGATCTTCAATCGCTTCCCTTTACCATTCGTCAGCGTTCTTTTCATGTCCTAGAATCGGAATTTCTCAATAATACAAGAGCTCTACTGACGTCTTCTGTTTACAGTTAATGCTTTGAGGAACTAGGAGACTTGATGACGTTAGGCAATGTTTACAAGTATCTCACAGAAGTCGTCATGCATATTTATGGGAGTCTTCCATGCATATCAGGTAAATCTCCCATTTCCATCAGTGGGATTTTCGTGATATTCATAAGTGAAACATACAACCTACCTTTGCGCAAATAATAAAAATATACTGCATGGATTCGAACTGGTTCACATTTACTGGAGATACTCTACCTATAAAATTTAGTTCAATAACGTAACGCAGTGTTATTGTCCTACATTTACCAGATTATTAACTACTATATAAGGGATCGTTTAATGCTCTCCCATCCACTCAAGTGCGTCCTATTAGGAAATCCATTAAGTCACTCCCTAGGGCGTAATTCAATGGTCACAAATGCAAACTCAATTTGTCATCGCCCGCTCCTTTACCGCTTTAACAAATTTTGGGTTGCCATCAATTAATTGCATATAAGAGCAATAATTAAATGATATTTCAAATATAAAGAAGTGTTTTCGATTCACAAAAATGCTTCTGACGAATCATCTGTAGCATTCCTTTTGCTTGACATATTAGGATTTTAATTAAATTCTCCTCGAAGTGAGTTAAATTCCTCGCAGCGTGCCTTCCAGTTAAGCAGTGTTTAAAAATCCTCCAAAATTACGAGTGCACTTATTGAATTTAATAGAAAACAATGAATGATATTGATTAAAATATTTCTTATTAGATTACAGGATTTGTTTCTAAAGTTTTAGATAAGTTTTTTGAAGGTTTATAAGTTTTATAAGTTTTTTTAAGTCTTATAATTTTTTTCCAAGTTTTGTTTTTAAAGTTTATAAAATTGTCACTCGAGTATTTGCCCTGGAGTACTAAGTGCGCTTGCTGACTTTATTTCATAAAAACTGAAATATCGAAATTTAATAATTTTTGAGTGTTATAATTTATTAATCTCTAAGTGTTAAAAACAAGACTCATTATACGAAATTTTCAAAATATAATTAGAACTTTAAGACAAATTAAAATACTCCTTAGCAATGTCAAGTATTTTCTAATTAACTGAAGTAGATATATATATATATATTTTTAACTTTTAAAAATACACATTTATATTATGTAAATATCTTTCTCAATAATAATATTTAAAAAGATTTTACGAACCATATTGAACAAAACAAAAAAACAGACATTATTTTTATTGGTTTCAGAGATAGTTACCTGATTTCTGGTAACTATATTATTGTCTGTTTAGCTCCTTTTTCAATTGCACTTTTGTACGACTTCTAGCTAAATGAGATGTGCAATAATTCAGAAGATGCGCAATAATTTACGGAAATATTAGAAATAACTGTTGCTTTCACTTTATAAATCCAACAAAAACACAACTTTCCACTTTATATACTACAATAAAACATGATATAAATGATTTTTTAAAACATGAATTGGAAATACAGAATGTAGAAATATTAAGATTCTCCGATGAGTATTGAAAACCCAGGCACCTTGAGTCAGATTCCTGCCCCCCCCCATGGTGTGCATTTCTGTCGCTGTTAATTCTGTAAGAAACTTCTACAACAGGTAAGAAAAATGACTGTTTAATTTTATTTAGCGATGGGTGAAAGGTTTAGTTTTTGGCGTGAAACGCATCATATGGAAGTCATTTTTTCCACTGTCTGTTCTTCTTGGTACGAATCCAGCACCTTCGCTGAATTCTCATCGAGAACAGAAAAAATTCACGATTTCCTCCAAAAATTATGATTTTCAACCATCGCCAGGCTTTTTCTGTAGTAGTTTAAAGTGCAGTTGGATGAAATTCAAATTATATTTCCATATTCAAATTATACTTTTTTCTTGAGTTTAGTTTTCTATTGTGAATCCATCTTTACTCCAAATATTCTTCCTGAATGGCCTTAATTATTCACAGTATCATATTAATTCACCAGAATGTCCTTCAGGAAAGTTCCCAATAAATCAGACTTTGGAGAAGGACTAGAAATGCTTAAAATATTGTTTCGCGTATTATACAGGATTAATGCTTTCAGAAGTTTTTCAAAATTGACTCACTGAAATGTCAGCAAAGTGCACACTATACTAGCACTAATAGAAATGCTAATTAAAGGTTTAATTGAAAAAAAGTATTATTTATAATCATTAATGTAATTACGCAAATATTCTGATAAAATACTGTAATGAAAATTTAAATTATCATAATTACTAAATTATGATTATTTTAATATAGAATATTAATTTAGTGATATGACATTCATATACAGGATAAACCTTTCAAATAGACAATTAATTCAATAACGAAGCAATCCAAAACTGTTTTCGGTTCCGCGCCTCAGAAAACCAAACTAAAGTATTACGAAAATTAACTCCAAAGTTAGTTAAAAGGTTCCCCTAAATTGAATAACTAATTTTAGTGCCTCCTAAGTGTAACATGCAATCACATTTTGCCGCGTTTTCATTAGAGGGGAGAAAATTAATTTAAGATAACGAATTGCGTGCAGACCCGGAATCGTTCTCAATATTTTACGGATTCAAGTTTAGAAAGGGTGCGGCTCGAATCCAGTAGGAACATTAACTAGTTCCAGAGAAAAAGAACCGGCAACTTAAACAGGCAAATGTGGTTCGATTGACTCAATTAACTTCACTGACATGGAAAGGTCATCGACAATAGAAGCGCTTGGCAAGCATTGAAGTGTTTTTTTTTTTTTTTTTCATTAGTTTTTCTTCCTTTCGATTCGATTGAATAGCTCGTTAGAAGGAAGTTGGTGGAGTTCGAATATTCGTGGAATAGCGAACAATTACTAAACGCTGATGTCTGAAAGGAACATTTTACCGATGGATTTGTGTTATCGATTCTTGACTGAAAGTTTCTTTTGAGATTTCGTTTCCTTTGTAAGCACGTTGTCAGAGCAGAGGGATATCCTTCTTTTTTGAGTATGATAGAGTAGTAGTTTAGTAGTTTTAGTTTTAGTAGTAGTAGAGTAGTTTTTTGAGTAGCCAGTATGATTTCGAAATATTTTTAATGAATATAGTTTTTTATGTGCTACAAATAAATAATAATTATAATCATAAAATGGATGATGAAAAATAATGTTTTTGTATCATCCTCAATATTTTGCAGAGTCAAAATTAGAAAGATTGCGACTTCAAACCAAAAGGTGTTTAAGGTATTTAGAAAAAAGCATGGCAACTAAAATAAGGTTTTTTTTTTTTCAAATCTTGAAGATTTTATTCACTTTTCGATTCCCCTCCCTTAAAAATAATGTGTCACAGACACGCGGATGGTGACTATATATTCGTGGCCTAGCTTTACATCCTATGGAACCGACGAAATAATTATTCCTATGTAATTTTTTTTTTTTTTTTTTACGGCCAAATCGATTTTCCGCGACAAATTCAGGTCGCAATCAAAAACGCTGATAGCTGATCGCAATGTTGGAAAAAAGTAAGTCTGTGAAAATCCAACATTCATATGCTCAAAGAGACATTGAATTATTTAATGCTGATGTTTGAAATAAAACGATTACTGATGGTTTTTCTAATCGATACTTGGAAGTTGGTTTTGATGTTTGTCTATTTTTAACCGAATTATTTGGCACAGAAACATTGCTATAAAGAATTGGATATAAATGTAAATCTAAATAGTTTGGTAGAGATCACAGTTTTTCATATTATGATATAACTGTGAACAAAATCAGTAAATACATGCTAATTCTTTTAAAATATTCCACAGATTAAAAAATAAAATGATGTAACTATAATTCAGCAAATACTTTAACTTATTTTGGAGATAAAAAAAGTTGTAGTAAGCAATCGATTAAAACGATCTACTATAATGACATGTATCAGTTGATAACACTAGAAATATTCTGTAACCAAAGAGGACATTTTTATCTTCTTTTCATTAAATAAATAATTTTATACGGGGAAATTGGTTTAATTCGAAGTATCATGGAATTAATCGATAAAACTAAACATCTAACTTTACATCTGTAAATTATGGATAAATTCTTGACTGGTAGATGTTTTAGAATTTAACATAAATTAATTTTGAATTTACCATAATGAATTTCGTAAGAGCATGTTCATCATAGCCAAAAAAAAAGTTTTATTAACATTTTTTCTAATTAGCTTCTGTACGTTTCTAATACTGTACGGTCTACATAGAAATAAAACAATACTTTGTAGTACCTAATATAGTCATACAAATTTAATGCTATAAATATCGCAAAGATATATAAAAAAAGATAGATTTGTATCCTGCACTTTAATAGCAACATGTCATGTCTTTTAGTTTGCAGTAAAATGAAAAACATTGAATAAATTATTTTTCAAATAGATGAATACTTACTTTTTAATATACTAAACATGGATCATTCTTTGTAAAACATCAAAACGCAAAAAAATCATAATTTTAAAAATTACTAGTTATAATTTTTCAGTAAATTAGACGTACAATAAGAAATTAGTCAGTGGATCGTTTTTTTTGTGTATCTCTATCATCTATGGTTCTTGAATATCTTTTATAGAAATTCTGTTATGCATGCAGCATTTAAATATTTTTAGGTCATTATAATTTTGTATATGCTACTTATTGATCTTAAGCTGCATTATTAAACTTCATAACAATTTACGGATTGTATTTTTGAAAAGGTTTTTGCCTTAAATTTGAAAAGTATGCAAAATATTCGAGACAAAATAATTGATGAGCACACGAGTTTATGTTATGACATTGAATACATTAATTTTATTGTCATTGGGGAAGTCAGAATCAATAAAAGCCTTTGAAAAACAATGAATGGGCTATGGATTTTGGATGAATGTGCTATTGAAAGGAATTACAAATTATTGTACTATAACAAATTTTAAATTTTTTTAATGTTATTTTTATAAATGATGTTTTTTTCTTCATGCTATTTTTATGTTAATAATGTTATTTTTAACATTATTTTAGTATTTTATTTTTAGTATTATTTATAAATTTTTTATTTAAATGTTATTTAATATTTATTTTATCTTCTTTTATATGGGCATAATATAAGTAAAAAAAAAAAAATTGCGATATTTTAATAAATAAATAATAATGAAGTATTTATTTTGTGAAATAAAAGAAAAAGTAATTTAAATAATTTGCCTTTTCAATATATTTGCCATTTAAAAGTTATAATATACACATCATATGTATTAACTTTAGATTAAATTTAATCTAGAAATAGTAAAAATATCACAGTAAATTTTTCATATTAATTACAAATTACTTGGTATTCATCTTTAATATCAATACTGAGAATTCTTTTCAGATTAAAGAAGTCAGTGAAAAGTGATTTCAGAATTCGTATCTCATTTTGTACCATTACATTACTTTCCTCTCAGAGTTCAGAATTGACTATGATAACTACAAGAGGAAGCAAGTTCATTATTCCTTTGAAAGTAGAAAAAAAGCTCTCCAAACGCGCCCATTTGCATGGCCTCGCTACAAAATCGCGTGTCGAAGTCAATAAACCATTCTTTGGGTTATGACTGGAGAGCTTCAGCGAAAGGAATTTACGAATTCGTTTTTTTTTTTCTGAAACTGTTGCACCAAGAGACTCCACCCTGTTCATAATGTCTCTCCTGATTCGTGCAGACATCTTTCTGCCTTTTGTATTAGTAGAATTTCAAGGACTCTTTTTTTCCCTTCTTTTATCTACACACGAAGTTTCTGGAATGTAAATTCAACATCACTCTCTTGAGAGCAGGTAACAGAACCTGCCCTTTTCTATTCTTGGATTTTTAACTGCTGTGTTCTGAAGCGAACGAATTACTGAAAGTAATAAATTCATTTGCAACTCGTCTGATCGTACAGGATTTTTCCGGGATTCTTGATCATTCCGATTCCCCTAGTGTTATTGAAAAAAAGAAGTATAGAAAGGATTTGGATGGGATTTGATCTCTGTTTTTTTAGATCGTTTGAAACAATGCCCAGTTCTAATTCACAAACTTAAAAAGAAGAAAAATATTCTATATGCATTTTTAAATTCCTTTTTTTTTTCAATTTCGGAACAGATAAAGCTGTAATGTAGAAGAGCATATTTTTTTCGAAAAAATGTATTGATTGCTAAAATAGCTAAATGTAAAAGCTATGTAAACCCTGGAATGTAAAAGAGCATATTTTTTCGAAAAAATGTAATGATTGCTGAAACAAAATAAAAATGTAGTTCTTATAAATATGTCTTTTTAAGATTTAATTGTTGCATTCCAATTTTTTTAGTTATCAAGTTAAAAGCAAATTTGTAATTACAATAAACAGATATTTAAAACTAAACATGAAATTTATTTGCTATTTGTTTGTAAAAATAAATTATTTTTTTCGTATTGTGTACAATGTAAATTATTAAGGAAAATAACGATAATTGATATTTAAATTAAAAAATTCAAATTCTCGCAACAGCATGAACACAACATTCTCGCAATGAAAAAAAAGTAGTAATTGACTTTAAAAACTTTTTTTTTATATTACTTGTTTTTTATCTGATAATACAGGTTCTACGTTTAACCTTCGGATTATCATGTTTATTAAATGATGTAGCTCATGCGCACTTCGGATCTTGAACAATTTATTTATTTATAGTGTTATAGTGTTAGACAATTTATTTATAGTGTGAGACATCACCGAGTCTTTGCATTGTGAATGATATGATGGATTTGTCCTACAATTTGCGTGTTGCAAATACTGGTAATAGACATCGGTATACAAAATTGTGGTGTTCCTAAATCGCTCCTTCTATTCTTCTTTGGTTTTTATGTTTGTGTGTTCTGTTCCTTATACACGCACACATTTATATATATATATATATATATATATATATATATATATATGTATATATATTTTTAAAAAGTGTATGTATGTATGTGTGTGTTTATAAATAAATTTTTGTTTTTAAGATACAGATTTTATTATAAAGACAACGTAAATTTTAGATCTAAATTATATTATAACAATATATATTTCAGAGTCATATGAACATTTACCTTTCCTTCAGGTCAGATTCTACACCTTTAATAGTCAGACATACAACAGCAAAATTTGTTTTACGCCATACGCGTAAATTCTGTTAAAGGGGTAAATATATGTATTTTTTTTACCTCATCAAAGGATGAACAACATAATAGGACGCTTGTACCCTCCATTCAATAAAAGGACTCTCCCCTGAGGTAGGAATTCCGCAAGCTTAGTTGGTATATTCCATTGCCAGTGTGGAGGACATAATCATAATATGAGGCCCTGGGAAACCCCATTAGTTCGTCCATGTATCTGGGGAGGGAGACACATGGATTACATATTTTTGTTTTGTTGGGAAAAAGAATTCCATCTTCGCCAATATTAGTTACGAATCGGAATGTGCTTCCTGAAGGAAGGTGGGGGTTCTGATACATTGCGTAATAAGGATTATTAATGGAAAACAAGAGAATATTCATATATTTCTTAAAAAATATTTGGGCATATAATTGATTGATCAAGTTATAGTGATTTTGGATTACTCTATTTCTAAATATTTCTAAAATTTACTCCTTTTAAGTAATAAATTTTATAATTAATTTTTAATAACTTAATAAATAATCATTTATTGATATTGATATATATAGAGAAATTATAGAAAATCAAATGTTAATTTTATCATCAATGGTACGTGTATAATAATTAATAATAAAATATAATTTAATATATATTTATATATTATTAGTTTATATAATTTAATATTGTTTTAAAGGTTAAACTTTTTATTACTTTTAAAAATAAATTGTACATCTTGTTTTTATTATTTTTTAAATTCTTTTTTCATAAGTAAACAGCACATACGACATAAACAACGTTTTTCCCAATTAATCTTTAAATTTTTGGTTGGTAGTTCAGTATTTATTTTTTTTAAAGTTTATATATGCTTATTTATCAAAACCTTTCAAGCTCACATTACAATAGTAATAGTAATAATAAAAATAAAAGCAAATATACCTTTAATGTTTTCATTTTAAAAATTTAGATTATTTAGACTGTCAATAAATGTAACTCATTTAATCCATTTTTATCAACTGATTTAAACCTACTATGTTCTAAAAACTATAATGATAAAGAAATAGATTTTTTTTTAAAAACGTAAGGATTGCTTAAAAATTCCGAACATATTTTTAAAAATTTTGATAATCGAAAAACTGCTTAACCTTAATTGATACATTCTCTATAAAAGACGAAATTGAAAGGCGGACTTCAAAGGCCTAAGTAATGGACAAAATGAGTTAAAAAAAAGAAGTTTATTATGATTTCATCAAAAACTCAATAAAATGAGTTTAATAAAGACTTATATAATTTTAAATTTTAAATTGATAACAATTTTGACCATTATTATTTATGTATCACCGATTTTTTTTACTGAATTTTCAAGACTGCCACATTGACGTCTTACTCGCATATCTGAATAAAAAGAAACTGCTTCGAAGAATGAGATGTTGAAGGTGATACATAGTAAAAAGAAAAAAAAAACATTATCTTCTGGAATGAGAAGACAACTCACCATGATCTCAACTGGATATCCAAATTCCAAAGTCATTATTTAAATTCGAAGTATAATGCAGCGTTGCCATGGTTTCCAGTTACGGCATTCCATTCTTGTATCAATGCATAATTAAATTTTTGCTTCTCCTTTGTAGTAGATGTTTTGGATTTTTTTGTGTGTATCTATTGTCGATGGAATTGTCTAGCATTTGTTTTGAATGGAATTATTGTGCACTGCACTTCCTCTCCTGTATTATTTAAGAACTTATTTTTCTTCGTGTTTTCAATAAATGATGGAAATATTTCAGTGTCTCGATAAAGCTTCTTATTACATTATTCATCAAATAGCAATGCATACCGAAACATCGTTTTTGGCATGATTATCAGGAGAGAACAATCTTAAGATAATGTTTCATTATAAAAAAGGGTATCCATAGCAGAAATATATTTATAAAATAATTAAATTACACTTATTGAAATGTCGCGTTTTATAAGTAAGAAAGAAATATCTTTAAGTGTTTGTCTTATTTAAAAATTTCCATTATAAGCAAATAGAGCTTATTTGTATGAGTACTTTTATTTTAATGAATCAAGACATTTTAAGATAAATTATTTCTCGAACCAACATGAATGAAATATTGTACTTATTTAATGTAGTTGGAGAAGTCACATCTATTAACAGTAAATTATTCTTAATTGGTAAGAAACTTTTAAAACTTTAAAGGAACTTTATAAAGAAAGCATTTTTAACTTAATATCGTATATCTCGATAGAATACAATGAGTTAACAAAATGTTTATATATTAGGCAAATTTTTATTATCTTGATTATTTATGCATTTTTTCATTGTTTGATTAAAATTTCTCATTTCATTGAAATGTATTTGCCATGGTATTCTTAAAATAGCACAAAGATAATTAATAATAATTAATTACATTTTCAAGAAATGCAAAATTAAGATCGTGTATATTGAGTAATTAAGAAGCCTCAAAATATATTTCCTTTCTGTGATGCAACTTTTTTCAAATTTCCTTCATATGTTTTTAATTTGGTACCTCAGAAATTTGTCTATAGAAACATACATCTATATTTTTCATAAGAATTTTCCTGTAAGCATTTTTCACGATCAAATGTTATGTTACAAAATGCTATACAAATATATTTTAGTGGATAAAGAATGAAATAAAATAAAAGTATTATACATATTTTATATTGCTATCTTTAAACTGCTTCTATATTTTTCTAGAAATCAGCAATTTGTATTAATTTTAACGTCGCAAATCACTTGCTAGACTATTATTCTGATGTTTTAAAATAGCTTGAAAGGTCTTATATATTTTAAACTTTTTTTTTTATTTCCAATGGCAGGTTACATTATGTAATAAAATAAAATAGAAAAAGAACACAAGGAACATGAAAACAACAACAGGAATCGAAAAAAATCACATAGTGACATGTTTAAGGCTCGTGCTCACCAAGGCGACAAGATGCAAGCGACCAAAATTTGACCTCACCGCGGTCGCCTGAAACCGGTTTGCAGTTCGCCACGTGGAGTTGCCCAACTTTCAACTCCAAGCGGTTTTTCACTATGCGTAATGCTATTTCTGACGTTTCGCTGTGAAGGGGTCGAAAAAATTTGGTCGCTTGCCTCTTGCATCTTCACGTCTCTCGCCTCGGTGGGAACGAGCCTTTAGGCCATAAGGTCCCTAGCCTCCCAGTAACTACAACACACAGTAGAGGAAACAAATGCAGGGCAGACAAGAAGGTTAGATGAATCCATACCCTCTCTAAGACTGCAGAGCATGTATTTTGGGCTTGCAAATATTTTCATACGAAAAAGATAATTAGCCATACAATCATGGCCCGTCAGGAGTCTGAAAAGGGCAACAGATTTAAACCTCGGGATGTTAGAATAAAGTTAAATCAGGTATTACATGAGTTGCCTTCAAGTAGATTATCAGATAGAGAGTTCCGAAAAAAGTTTCGGATCATCATTTTCATCGAGTGAAAAGATATGTCCTTACAAAAGGTTGGGTGACGGTTGTTCCTTTTTTGACAAGAGAATCCGCCTTCTCATTAACAAAGATCCCACAATGGATATTTTAAACTAAACAATAATAAATTACATTCAAATCAAATATGCGCTTTTTAAATATGCTTTAAAAATTTTAAACTATAAGACGTGTAAAGTTAATTTTTTTAATGGTCGTGTTTTTTAATACAATAAGCAAAATGGATCACACAATAAGAGTGCAGAATAAGCACAATGGATCAAAAAATAAAAAATTCATCTTCATTCATTGTATCTTTCATATTTAATTCTTCCTTAAATGCACAAAATTTTAATTCAAATAAATTTTCTTTTCAATTTACAAACTTTATGCGAAAGGTTTACACATTTTACTAACATTGTTAAATAAAACATTCATAAAAAGCAATGATACAACATAAATATAGGAACTTTGCTACAATCCTGTGAAAAGCCTGTAAACCTAAAAAAATGATTTATTAGCTTTAAAGTTTTAAATTAACAGGATGGCAAGCCCAGCCGAAAAACAAGCAAATTACAGGATCATTTGAAAGATTTTCCATAAAAATCAGTTTAGAGGTTCATGTCAGCGAACACAAATTTAATCTGTTAAAATGCACGAATAAATTTACGCTAGAACTACAATGCTCTCGGTATCCCAATTAAGACAAGCATAAAAATACAAATTCCTCAAATTACCATGCCACTTAGAGAAGATGAGGTCGAGTTATTAAAAAGCCTAAACGTGCAATTATGTTGTAAAGAATGATCCCTACAAATTAAAGCCTCGAAGTTTAATTTTTAACTAAAGCCTTTTAAAAAGATAGGCATTTAAAGCAGCCTCTCTGCAAATTTCGACGTAGTCACTCCCATGTGTTCTTAACTTGAATTTGTTATCCTTTTCTAATGAGTGAAGCACTGATTTCAAACATTTTATTCAAAACACTGTCATCCCTAGAGGAGCTTATGTTATTTCATGCACCGCTCTTCCCTCTGATTGCTCTGTCCTGAGCCTACAACGGGCTTTGTATTAATCACTGCTACCTTATTTAAATTTTTGCGTCATTTGATTGCTGTAGGAAACTATAATTTATGCAAGCTTGATTAGATTAAATAGTTGCGTTGAACATATTAATAAATCTAAGTTAATCAAGAAGCTCAATTCAATCCTTTTGTCAGATTCTTTTCAATCCTCTTGAAGTTCCTCCTAAGCCTTTAATATCTGATTTATGTGGCTCAACTTTCACAATTAAACTCGCTGCTGCCTGTAAATACACAAATAAAACAGAGCCTAGAAGGAAAATAGTGTGGAATTTTGTAAAAAATACCACTTGGAGATGAATTAATATCGCAGCATATGCTGGAATTATGTAAATGATATTGATTATTTTACATGTTATTAACTCTTTCAAGCGGAATAATTTAAGAATGTGTTCGAATTGTCCAGGTGGTCTTATTTATGCTTTAGTGTATTAAGGTTCTTAAGAACTAAATAGCTTTGTTGGTGTTGAAAAATATTCTTTTGTTGAGCTCTTTCCGAATAAAGCAGTTTCATTTTAGAATAAGTTGTTTTTGAAGAATTGGAGGGAACCTATTTCTTCATGTTGAATGAGATTTTGTAAATTTTAATGAACTTTTGTAAATTTTCCATTGTCTTTGTTCAACTTAAAAAAAAACCTAAAATTAAAATAATGAATACATAAGCTTACTAAGATATTATAATAGTTGCACATAGTGAATATTTTTTTTTAATATAAAAATGATATACATTATAAAGTGTTTTTAAAAATATTAAATCAAATGGATACTATTTATTTAGATTATTACTTAATTATGTAAATTGTGTTAATTCTTAATTATATTATTTTTAAATAGAATTTTCAATAAGAAATTCATCATAAGTGTTTTGTGAGAATAAAATTCTATTAAACTTTTTATAATTTATTTGTTTAGAATAGAAGAAAATCTCTAGATTTTAAAAAAAAAAATTAATCTTTACTTATAAAAATAGCAATATGCATGTTTCACCTAAGATGAGAACTTGCTTTCATAAAAAAAGAAAAATTCTGTAAAGAATTTAATTTAAATAAAAGTTCTACACAATTAATTTTTTAAAATCTTACTAGTAATTATGCTATGCGTTATATGGCTGGCACTGATATCAACCCAACCTACCAAGGAACAGTTGTTAAATCTGAAATAAAATTTTTATTTTCAAATTAATTGTGTTTAATCACAATTAACCATTACAAATAATTCAAGTGTTTAACTATAATTTTTAATAGAGCAATATATAAGTTAATGTATGTTCTTTACTTTTAAAGTTCTATTTTGACAGTGGTCTAATAATTCATTGAAGTGGTTATTTTTATTGTAAAGGGAGAAATTGTAAAAATATATTCATGTCTTACAAAACTCGGCCTACTTTCAAAGTCATTTAAATTGTAATATATTTTATGCAATAGTAGTTTCTCCGATTAAGAAATAATTAATGCAAAAAGCAATACTTTTTCAGCACGTAATATACAACATATATATCTAAATATACGTTTGAAGTTTCAAATAAATTCAACCTCATAGTAATAACAATTATACTAATTATACTTTACAGTTAAGTAATGAGTTTTTTCGAAAATAAAAAATAATAAAAAATAATAGTTAAAATATATATAAAAAAAAAATAGTTAAATTTTGTTTTTAGATGGAGTTTTTATAAAAAGATTTATTAGGTCTTGTATTTAAATTGTTTGAAGGTTCTAGATTATTTTATTTTAGTAATGCATCAACTAAAAGGCAATAAGCACATTCAAATAAATTTCATTTTTGTAAACTTGAATGTAAGTTTTGAAACCAGATATTTACAAAGCTCTGAATAAATAATTTACTTCATTCACTCACTGAGTGGTACGAACATAATAAATTAATTAATTTTGAATTTTATGTAAAGTATAAATTAGTTAGAATAAATTAATTCAGTTTTAATTTAATGTAGAGTATAAATTAGTTGGAATAAATTAATTCAGTTTTATTTTAATGTAAAATATAAATTAATTCAGTTAAATATTTATTTAAAGTTAAAAAAAAATATTTGAAAACTCATATGAGAAATGGACAATTGCAGTTCTTTCAATAGATTTTTATTTAATATTTTGGAAGATATTGAAAAATTTAACAGACACGAGGTAGATATCTGAAAATGAAACAAAAATATTGCCTCGAAAAATTAACGTATTAATTTTTAATAATAACAGCAATTTATAATATTCTTTTTTTATGTACAAAATTAGTATTTTCAATGGTTTTTCCAAAGATTAGCAAATATTAAATATATCCATTCATAAGATTTAAATGGCATTAATGAAACGCTTTATTATGTAACGTGATTATTTGTGCTTCATATTTTCTGAATAATTAATTTTTTAAACATATAATTTAAGATAATCAGCAACTGTTGGAGATGTTTGTGATGCTAAACTTAATATGTTTATAATTTTAATCAAAATAATAATCTTTTAAATGATAATATGCAATTATTATTGAAAAGCAAGTTTTAAACAGAATAACTTCTCCTCACTTATTTTTCTATAATTTATATTTATTAATTTTTATTTTTGAATGTTTGAAATGTTTTTAATTATTTATTTGATATTTATTGAAGTTTGTTTTTTATTAATTGATCTATATTCAAGAATATACCCAGCAAAAAATAGCCTTCATTCTAATCTCATAATTTAATTATCGGAAATTCCAATATTATTTATTGCAAAATTTGACTTGATTTTTTTTGTTTAGACTTAGAAAATATAAATTAAAATTCGCCAAAAATTAAAATACGTAAATTTAATAATATAAGCCTTGAATTCATAATGGGAATTAGCAACATTATATGGATTGTGGATTATGAAACAAATTTATATCATCTTACAATCACATTTTCTTTTCATTTGGAAAATTTTGTGGTTTATAATTCGTGGGCATTAATATTGAATTAGTTCTAAAATTTGATTTAATGCATAATATTTACAAAAAGAAAATAGTATCTATTTTGCAAATTTAATAAGTAAAATACAAAAGATCAAGGTATAAAATAATTAATTAATATCTTTTTGATATGAAATTTTTCATTTTTCTCACTTTATATCAATTTATTTAAATCTAGTTCAAAATAATAATCATTAAAGTAAATAAAATTAAATTACGAATAAAAATGTAATACACACAAAATTCTAAATACATCTATTTATTTTTTTGTTTTTCATCGTTACCACTTTTTTTAAACACAGTTTCATGTACACAAACACTAATATGCGTAGTGAAAAGCACAGAAAACTGAAGAACAAAAAAGCGAGTAGAGTGAGCAGTTATCACAAACTGTATAAAAAAAAGAAAATATCTGTAAAGCAGATAAAGAAATAACTCAAGATATAAAAATTCAGACAAACCAGTATAAATATATATTAAATTTAATTTTTTAGATGATAGCATTCTCTTATAACTTCTAAGACAAAAAATAAAGCTGAAAACTTTAAAACATCTCAAAAACTGCAGTATATTTTTTTTTTTTTTTTTTTACGCTAAGAATATTTAACTCAATCTCCTATGATGCAATGAATTTTTATTTAACAGTTTACTTATCAAATATTTAAATTTATTATTTACAAGAAAGATTAAGATATCATAAGTATTTTATAAACTAGTGAATTATCCAAATTTTTATTTAAGTATCAAAAGCATTATAAATATTATTTTTATTTTTAATATAGATTTTATTTAACATGCATCTTCCATTATTTTTACAAAAATCAGAAAATGTTTTAGTTTATTTATTTATTATAATAATGCAGATAATGTTGAGAAAAAAATAGTCTGAACAAAATCTATATTATAGAATTTCTGTGGATATTTTAACCCCCTTCTAAAAAAAAGATTTTTTATTTTTCTTTTTTATAAACATTCTCAAAGCATTTTCCTACTGCTAAACAGACACTTTGAAACTGCGAAGCAGCCCAGAAAGTAAAAATAATGGAAGAAGTTTATTAAAAATAAAAATAATATTTATAATCCTTTTATACTTAATTAAAAATATAATTCAATAGTTTAAAAAATACTTACGATATCGAATCTTACTTGTAAATTAAATTTAAATATTAGATAAGTTGCATGATAAGGAGATTGAGTTAAATATTCTTAGTATAAAAAAAGAAGAAGTACAAAAAGCAGTTTTTAAGATGTTTGAAAATTCTATCAGCTATTATTTTTTATGTGTTAGAAGTTAGAAGTGAATTAGACATTAAAAACAAATTATGCTTAATATACTAATAAGATTGTAATTGGGTAGTGAACGATAAAATGCGTAAATAAATATAAAAAAAAATATTTTTTACAAATTTAAAAAAAATACAAATTTTAATGTTTATAATAAATTAATAATTTAATATTTAATATATATATAGGATATAACAAACTTATCATCATTGGCGCAACAGCCCCATGGTGGGCCAAGGTTGTCTACCTACAGACAGATTTCGAAACATGAGATATCTTCTTTTTTTACGGAGCAGGGTTGTCAGACCTACGCGCAACGCTCCGCAGACTCTTAGACTGGGATCTGTATAGCTTAAAGTGGATTCCGAACCATTACAAACATCCACGTGACCGCCAGGACTCGAACCCAATACCTGTGATATATATATATATATATATATACATCAATATTAAAAAATAAATTTATGTGAGAAAATTTAATATTTATATAAAAATAATATTATTTAATATTTATATTTTTTTTTCTTCCTTGGAAAAAAAAATTATATATATTTTTCCTTTAAAATTATTTAATCCTTCTTTTATTTAGCTATTAATAATAAGTACGTTGTAAAAAACACATAAAATAAATCAATGAGATCACATTCTTTTTACTGAGACCTGAGTTGTTAAATCACTTGCTCGCCAATCAGCTAGTTTACTTTTCAGAAGTCGTAAATCAGAATCTAATGGCCCTCGGTATGCATTCTGTTGCTGATTTATGGCTGCTGGCGGAATTTTCCATAAGAAGTGTGGAACGTAAAATATCGGGCCATCGGTATGCATTTTTATACCTCTGAACTATGAGGTATCGGTATGAATTTGCTAAAAATGTATAACGGTTCTGGTAGATGCTAATTCACGCAATTTCTTATGCATAATGCAAACAAAATCTGAAGCTATACACGAACATAAAATATGAAGCGAGTTTTTTTTTTGTTACTTACAATACGTGAAAGTATGGTAACGGATTTTGTGTAAATAAATGTAGTTTTCTGTACTTTATTTATTATAAGAATGCTTGGGGGAAAAAAACATTCATTCAGAATTAAGAAAATATTTAAATTTTTAAGCATTCCATCCGTGGTAAGAATTTGCAAATGAAAAATTATAAAATTTATTGATTTAAAAGACATTTCGAGATATTTGCTATATTTTCTCTTAATATTTAAAAATATAAAATTTTAATAAAGTAAAATGTTAATAAAATTTACATTTCATAATATTTATAAAAGATTTTCATTTATTACGCATATTTTACAATTTTTTAAAATTTTTAAATAACAAAAAGAACACATAAATTTTTTTGAAATTAAATGGTTATATAACCTTTTAGTGCATTATTGGACAAATTTATTGAACCTAATAGAGACAATAATTTTATTTATTGTTATTTTTCACACGTTTATGTATAATTAATAATAATAATAAACATTCTGAAATAGAAAAATAATTCTCTAGTCCTCTATAGTCATATTAGATCGGTATCTACGGTTTAAAGTGGATTCTGAGATAACACAAAAAACTATGGCACCGCTGGGATTCGAGCCCGAAACCTATGTCACCGATCTCTAGTTACTCGGCCATCAGGCTCTAATAATAAATGTATATATATTTACAAAATATAAAATGTTAAAAGATAAATCAGAAATATATCTAAATTTTAAAACAAAAATTGTTTCTGAATTTTGTTATATTTAGCAACTACATCAATTTCTTCCTGCACTTGATTACTGCAATTGGTTATTGATAATCTTAATTTTTGACAAATGGCATGAGCTTTAAAGCTATTTAAAATAGACGTTACCGTAAGGAACCCAGTATATCAGCGTATAAGAGATATAATAGAATAACTACTCTCTTGATGCCTGCTGCATTCACTGTTTTAAAGAGCTAGGAAGTTTGATGATAATTTTGACACTGGTTACCTGTCGAGAGATTTCTGGTTCACCCTCATACAATCAATAGATTCAACTATTCGTAGATGTTCTTTTCGTGGTCTAGAATTAGGAATCTTGAAATAATGCAAGAGCTCCACTGGTGTGTTCTGTAGACTGTTAATGCTTTCAAGAACTATAATACTCGATCGCTCTAGTCACAATGTTTACAAGAATTTCACAGCGGTTGTCAGGCATATTTATGGGATTGTTCCGAATCTTTTCACATATGATTTGGTTTGTTTCTCTACGGTTATTTCTGCACACTTTAGGCAAATTAGATCGAGACCTAGTAATATAATGTTTAATGTGTATTCGTACCTGAAGCCTCAGCGCCAACAGGCCGCTTTCTACCGTCTGATATAGATATATTGGGTAACTTACCTAAAAATATTTCTGGAAAGCAATGCATTTATCCCATTATCTGCCAATTGGTTTTTCTGGTTTTACATAACTGGAGCATACATCCTACCGATTCACAACGAATAAAAGTATCCTGCAGGAGTTTGAACTGGTTCACATTTACAGGAGTTTCTCTACCTAAAAAACAAAAGTTTAGTGACGTAACGTAGTGTTATTGTCCTACATTTAGCAGATTATTGACTACTATATAAGGGATCGTTTAATGCTCTCTCATCCACTGAAGTACGTCCTATTAGGAAATCCATTAAGTCACTCCCTAGGGCGTAATTCAATGGTCACAAATGCAAACTCAATTTGTCATCGTCCGCTTCTTCACCGCTTTAACAAATTTGGGGTTGTCATTCATTAATTTCATATAAGAGCAATAATTAAGAGATATTTCAAATATAATGAAGTGTTTTCGATTCACAAAAATGCTTCTGACGAATCATCTGTAGCATTCCTTTTGCTTGACATATTAGGATTTTAATTAAATTCTCCTCGAAGTGAGTTAAATTCCTCGCAGCATGCCTTCCAGTTAAGTAGTGTTTTAAAATCCTCCAAAATTACGAGTGCACTTATTGAATTTAATTGAAAACAAAGAAAGATATTGATTAAAATAGTTCAAATTAGATTGCAGAATTTGTTCCTAAAGTTTTAGATAAGTTTTTTTTTGGGGTCTTACAATTTTTTCCAAGTTTAGTTTATAAAATTTATAAAATTGTCACTCGAGTATTTGCCTTGGAGTACTAAGTGTGCTTGATGGCTTTATCGCATAAAAATTGAAGTATCGAAATTTAATAATTATTGAGTGTTATAATTTAATAATCTCTGAGTGTTGAAAACAAGACTCATTATACGAAATTTTTAAAATATAATTAGAACTTTAAAATGCGGATACTCTTTAGCAATGTCAAGTATTTTCTAATTAACTGAAGCAGATTTTTTTTTAATTTTTAAAAATACACATTTGTATTATGTAAATCTCGTTCTCAATAACAATATTTAAAAAGATCTTACGAATCATATTGAACAAATCATAAAACATAAAAAAATACATTATTTTGATTTGTTTCAGATATAGATACTCTGCATTTTGGTAAATATAATATTGAGGTCTACTTAGCTCTTTTGTCAATTACACTTTTGTACAACTATTAGCAACTAGCGATGTTCAACAAATTTTTTTTAGAACTATTAGAAATAAGTATTGCTTCATTTTACTGGTTTGTAACAATAAAGTTTTGCCTAAAATATCAAATTATTGGAAATCTACAATGTGGAAATTTTAAGATTCTCCAATCAGTATAGGAAACCCAGACACCTTGAGTTAGATTCCCTCTTACGGTGTGCATTTTTTTCACTACTAATACTGCAGGAACGTATACAGAACGTAAGAAAACGTTCAACAACACTTAAAAAACCTGCTTGTGTCTACAATTCTAGATGGAAATTCAGTGAAGATAGGAATCTAGATGGATTTATACCGAAAATATATGAACAAAGAGTGGAAAAAATTACTTTCATATGACATGTTTCACACCAAAAGCTAAGCTTTTCACCCATCGCCGATTAAAATTGAACAGTCATTTTTCTTACATACTGTAGAAGTTTAATGTTATTGGAATAAGTTAGATGAAATTCAAATTGAAATAATTTACTTTTGTCTTGAGTTTTTAACTTCTATTTTGAATCCATTTTGACTTCAAATATTCCTTCCTGAATGATCATAATTCTCCACAACATTAATTTACCAGGGCTGTCTTCAGGAAAGCTCCTAATAGATCAAGATTAGAAATGCTTAAAAAAATTTTCTAACATATTGTAGAGGATTAATGATTTCAGAAAGTTTTTCCAAATTGTCTCACTGCAGTATCAACGAAGTATCAGCAGCTCACTGCTGTTTGAAATATATACCAATCAGCATTGACTCACTACAGTATCAGCATTAGTGCACACTACACTAGTACTAATAGAAATACTACTTTATCATCAAATAAAGAGAAATATAATTTATAATCATTTATATAATTAAGCATTAATTAAATGCTGTGATGAATAAATGTTCTTTACAGCATTTTATAATCAACAAATATCATAATTCTCAAAAATTATAATTTGTTATCATGATTAACAAATTATAATTACTTTAATATATAATATTAATTCAAATCTATGATATTCATATACAGGATAAACATTTCAAATAGACAATTAATTAAATAACGAAGCAATCCAAAACTGTTTTCGGTTCCACGCCTCACAAAACCAAACTAAAGCATTACGAAAATTAAATCCAAAGTTAGTTAAAAGTCTTCCCCTAAATTGAATAACTAATTTTAGTGCCTCCTAAGTGTAACATGCGATCACATTTTGCCGCATTTTCATTAGAGGGGAGAAAATTAATTTAAGATAACGAATTGCGTGCAGACCCGGAATCGCTCTCAATATTTTACGGATTCAAGATTAGAAAGGGTGCGGCTCGAATCCGGGAGGAACATTAACTAGTTCCAGAGAAAAAGAACCGGCAACTTAAACGGGCAAATGTTGTTCGATTGACTCAATTAACTTCACTGACATGGAAAGGTCATCGACAATAGAAGCGCTTGGCAAGCAATGAAGAGTTCTTTTTTTTTTCTTCTTTTTTTACTTTTCCTTCCTTTCGATTCGATTGAATAGCTCGTCAGAAGGAAGTTGGTGGAATTCGAATATTCGTGGAATAGCGAACAATTACTTAACGCTGATGTCTGAAAGGAACAGTTTACCGATGGATTTGTGTACCGATTCTTGACTGAAAATTTCTTTTGAGATTTCGTTTCCTTTGTAAGCATGTTATCAGAACAGTGGGATATCCTTCTTTTTTGGAATTTTGTGGCGAGTATGATATCTAAATATTTTTAATGAATATAGTTTTTTTATAAGCTATAATTAAATTATAATTATAATCATAAAAGGATGATGGAAAATAAATGCTTTTGTATCGTCCTCAATATTTTGCAGACTCAAAATTAGAAAGATTGCGACTTGAAAGCAGAAGGTGTTTAAGGTACTGAGAAAGCATGACAACTAAAATAAGGTTGGTAAGCAGTGAAGATTTTTTTCACTTTTCGATTCGATTGAACAAGTTGTTGGAAAAAAGTAAATCTGTGAAAATCCAAAATTCATATGCTCAAAGAGACATTGAATTATTTAATGCTGATGTTTGAAATAAACAGATTACTGAGGATTTTTCTAATCGATACTTGGGAGTTTGTTTTGAAGTTTTGTGTATTTTAACCGAATTATTTTTTTAATATTGCTATGGAAAATTGGTTATAAATTTTAATCTAAATAGTTTGATGGTAATCACAATGTTTCATGCTATGATATAACTGATGAATAAAATCGGCACAGACATGCTAATTTTCTTAAAATATTACACAGATTCAAAAATTAAAATGATGCAACTGTAATTCTGCAAGAACCTTAACTTATTTTGGTGTTTAAAAAACCGATTTAAATAAGCAAATTTTGTTCAATTAAAACTATCTTCTATAATGGCATGGATTAGTTGGTAACTCTAGAAATATTCTATAACCAAACAGGACATAATAAATAACGGCTTCTTTTCAATAAATAAATGGTTTCATAGAAGGAAATTGGATTGATTCGAAATATCATGGAATAACAATCTTGTGCATAGTTTACAGATGCACTGTTGGATCAATTCTTGACTGGCAGATGTTTTCAGAATTTATATTTTCGAACAGCATGTTCTTTATAGACAAAAAAATTTTTATTAAAATGATTCCTAATTGCCTTTAGAGTAGTAATAGCTTTTGTATCTTACTAATTAGTTATATTTAGCAAATGTATATAAAATTTCTTATTAAAATAATTTAGATTAAAGTTCTGAAGGTTGGTTCTCGAATATAAAAGTAAAATTAAATTGTTCCAGAGCAGAATAACCAACATCCTAATTGGGCAAATTGTGTTCGATGCACTTAACTCTTCAGAAATGGCACAACTTACACAGAAATTACACTGCCAAAAAAACAATTCAAAATCAATCAAGACTTTTTTTTTTATTCATCCTTATTTGTTAGAAGGAAGTTAGTGGAGTTTGAGAGTTTGTGAAATAGTAAAAATATTAATCAAGGCAGATGATTGAAAATAAGAGTTTACTACTAGATTTATGATAGTCTCTTCACAGAAAATCGTTTATCTTTATAACCACAAAACAGGCATCGCAACTTTGTAAAAGTAGCAAGCCTCATTTCCTCATTGTAGATGTATGACAACAACAATTATTTGTTGAACCAAACAGGCTAGCAAATTTTAATACACAATTTAACATTAATAATTATGTTTGTTTTTGTGCAAGTCATACAAATTTCATGCAATAAATATCGCAAAGATATATAAAAAAAGATGGATTTGTATCCTGCAACCGATCATATCGTTTAGTTTGCAATAAAATGAAAAACATTGATTAAAATATTTTTCAAATAGATGAAAATTTACTTTTTAATATACTAAACATGGATCATTGTTTGTAATCCATCAAAATACAAAAAAATCATAATTTTAAAAATTACTAGTTATAATTTTTCAGTAAATTAGACGTACAATAAGAAATTATTCAGTGGATCGTAGCTTGTGTATCTCTATCATCTATGGTTCTTGAATATCTTTTATAGAAATTCTGTTATGAATACAGCATTTAAATATTTTTAGATCATTATAATTTTGTATATGTTACTTATTGATCGTAAGCTGCATTAGTAAACTTCATAACATTTTACGGATTGTATATTTGAAAAGGGTTTTGCCTTAAATTTGAAAAGTATGCAAAATATTCGAGAAAAAAGAATTCATGACCAGATGGGCTTATGTTATGACCTTGAATACAGTAATTTTACTGCCATGGGTGTCAATAAAAGCCTTTGAAAAACGATGAATGTGCTATGGGTTTTGGATGAATGTGCTATTGAAATGAATTATAAATAATTGCACTTTAACATATTTTCAATTTTTTTAATGTTATTCTTATAAACGATATTTTTTTCTTAATGCTTTTTTTATGTTAATAATGTTAATTTTTAACATTATTTTAGTATTTTATTTTTAGTATTATTTATAAATTTTAATTTTAATGTTATTTAATATTTATTTTTTCTTCTTTTATATGGACATGATATACATAAAAAGAGACAATGGGGTATTTTCAGAAATACATAATAATTTTGTATTTATTTTGTGAAATAAAAAGAAAAAGTAATTTAAATAATTTGACTTTTCAATATATTTGCCATTTAAAAGTTATCATATATATTTACTTAATTAAAATTTAATCTAGAAATAACAAAAATATTCCAGTAAATTTTTATATTAATTAAAAATTATTTGGTATTCATCTTTAATATAAATACTGAGAATTCTTTTCAGGTTCAAGAAGTCAAAACTTTAAAGTGATTTCAGAATTCGCATCTCATTTAGTACCATTACATTACTTTCCTCTCAGAGTTCTGAATTGACTATGACAACTGCAAGAGGAAGCGAGTTCATTATTCCATTGAAAGGGGAAGAAAAAAAACTCTCCGAACGCACCCATTTGCATGGCCGCGCTACAAAATCGCGTGTCGAAGTCAATAAACTATTCTTTGGGTTACGACTGGAGAGCTTCAGCGAAAGGAAACTACGAACTCTTTTTTTTTTCTTTCTGAAAGTGTTGCACCGAAAGACTCCACCCTGTTCATAATGTCTTTCCTGATTCGTGCAGAAATTTTTCTGCCTTTTGTAGTAGTAGAATTTGAAGGACCTTTTTTTCCCTTTCTTTTATCTACACACGAAATTTCTGGAATGTAAATTCAACATCACTCTCATGAGAATAGGCAACATAACCTGCCCTTTTCTATTCTTGGATTTTTAATTGCTATGTTCTGAAGCAAACGAACTACTGGAAGTAATAAATTCATTTGCAACTCGTCTAATCGTACAGGATTTCGCCAGGACTCTTGATCATTCCGATTCCCAATACTGTTTTTGAAAAAAAAAAGTATAGAAAGGATTTGGATGGGATTTGCTCTCTGTTTTTCAGTTCGTTTGAAGCCATGGCGAGTTCTAATTCACGAATTTAAAATAATCTAGATACATTTTAAATTTCCTTTTTATTCATTTAAAGCGTTACAGGGTACAGTTAAAAGTTAATGTAAAAGATAATATTTTTTGAAAAAATATATTGATTGCTGAAATATAAAAGCTATGTAAAGCTATAATGTAAGAGAGCATATTTTTCGAAAAAAAATTTATTTGTTCGTTTTTCGAAAAATATGCTCTTTTACATTACTGTTTTACATACTTTATACAATTAGCTATTTTGCTAATTAGCTAATTACTTTATACAATTAGCTATTTTGCTAATTAGCTAATTACTTTATAAAATTAGCTATATATGTACGTGTGCATGAATGTATGTATCTTTTTGCAAGTATGTATGTATGTGTGTATATGTGTGTGCGTGAGAGTGTATATATATGTATTTGTGTTTGTATAAATATAGTTTTGTTTTTAAGATTCTGATTTTATTACAAAGACGACGTAAATTTTATATCTAAATTATGTTATAACAATATATATTTCATAGTCATACAAACATTTACCATTCCTTCAGGTCAGAATCTACACTTTTAATAGTCAGACATATAACAGCAAAATTTTTTTACGCCATACGCGTATATTCTGTTAAAGGGGTAAATGTTTTTTTTTTCCTCACAACAGGATGAACAACGTAATAGGAGGCCTTTACCCCCATCCAATAAAAGGACTCTCCCCTGTGGTAGGAATTCCGCGAGCTTAGTTGGTTATATTCATTGCCACGGTGGAGGACATAATCATAATATGGGGGTCCTGGGAAACCCCATTAGTTCGCCCATGTGTCTGGGGAGGGAGAAACGTAGATTACATATTTTTTTGTTCTGTTGGGAAATAAAAATTCCATCTTCGCCAATATTAGTTACGCATCGGAATGTGCTTCTTGAAGGAAGGTGGGGGCTCTGTATATTGCGCAATAAGGATTATTCGTGGTAAACAAGAGATTATTCATATATTTCTCATAAAATATTTGGGCATATAATTGAATTGATCAAGTTATCGTGATTTCTGCATTACTCTATTTGTAAATATTTCTAACATGCACCCATTTTAAGTAATAAATTTTTAATTAATTTTTAATGACGTTATAAGCAATTATTTATATATAATAACATATATATATATAACACTTAATTTTATACAATATATATATATATATATATATACATACATATTTTGCAGAAAATCAAATGTTAATTTTATTATCAATGGTATGTGTACAATAGTTAATAATAAAATATAATTTAACATATTTTTATATTACTAGTTAATATAATTTAATACTGTTTTGAAGGTTAAATTTTATTACTTTTAGTCTTACTTTTTTGAGCAGGTTATCGTAAGTTCTGAATTACTTTACTCGTAAATATTTCTAATATGTACTCATCTTAAGTAAAACGTTTTATAATTAATTTTTAATGATATCATAAATATATATATATATATATATATATATATATTGTAGAAAGTCAAATGTTCATTTTACTGTCAACGGTATGTGTATAATAATTAATAACAAAATATGATTTTCTATATTTATATATTATTAGTTAACATAATTTAATATTGCTTTTAGAATTAAATTGTACATCTTGTTTTATTGCTATTTTTTATTTCTTTTTTCATAAGTAGCAGCAGCACGACACCATTCTTTTCCATTTTTCATAGGTAAACAGCACATGCGACATAACTAAACAACCTTTTTTCACAATTAATCTTTAAATTTTTGGTTGGTAGTTCAGTATTTATTTTTTTTCAAAGTTTACATATGCTTATTTATCAAAAACTTTCAAGCTTAAATTACAATAGTAATAGTAATAATAAAAATAAAAGCAAACATATTTTTAATGTTTTCATTTTAAAAATTTAGATTATTTAGACTGTCAATAAATGTAACTCATTTAATGCATCTTTATCAACTCATTTAAACCTTCTATGTTCTCAAAACTTTAATGATAAAGAAATAGATTTGTTTTAAAAAAAACATAAGGATTGCTTAAAAATTGCGACCGTATTTTTAAAAAATTTCATAATCGGACAATTTTCTAAGCTTAATTGATAAATTCTCTAAAAAAGAGAAAGTGAAAAGCGGACTTCAAGGGTCTAAGTGATACAGAAAATTAATTAAATATATCAAGAACTTATATAATTTTAAATTTTAAATTGATAAAAGTTTAGATCATGGATTATTTATGTATCACTAACTTTTTACTCAATTTTTAGACTGCCACATTGACATTTTGCATTTGAAAAAAAGAAATTGCGAGTCCGAAGAATGACATGTCGAAAGTGATACATAGTAAAAAGGAAAAAAAAAAACAGTATCTTCTGGAATTAGAAGACAACGCGCCATGATCTCAAAAGGATATCTAAATTCCAAAGTCATTATTTAAATTCGAAGTATAATGCAGCGTTGCCATGGTTTCCAGTTACGGCATTCCATTCTTGTATCAATGCATAATTAAATTTTTGCTTCTACTTTGTATCAGATGTTTTGGAATTTTTTTTTTTTTTTGTATCTATTGTCGATGGAATTTTCTAGCATTTGTTTAGAATGGAATTATTGTGCACTGCACTTCCTCACCTGTATTATTTAAGAGCTTATTCTTCTTTGTGTTTTCAATAAATGAGGAAAATATTTCAATGTCTCAATAAATCTTCTCATTACATTATTCATCAAATAGCAACGTATACCGAAATGGCATGGTTATGCAGAGAGAACAATCTTTAAAAATTGTTTCAATATAAAAAAGGGTATCCCTCGTAGAAATGAATTTGTAAAATAATTAAATTACACTTATTGAAATGTTGTGTTTTATAAGTAAGAAAGAAATATCTTTAAGTGTTTGTCTTATTTAAAAATTTCTGTTATAAGCAAATAGAGCTTATTTGTATGAGTACTTTTATTTTAATGCATCAAGACATTTTAAGATAAATTATTTCTCGAACCAACAGGACTGAAACATTGTACTTATTTAAAGTAGTTGTAGAAGTCACATATATTAACTGTACATTATTCTTAATTGGTAAGAAAATTTTAAATTATAAAGAAGCATTTTTGAACTTATTATCAAATGTCTCACAATAGAACACAATTATTATCAAATATCTCACAACAACAACAAAACGTTTATGTATTAGGCTATTTTTTTATTCTTATCTTGATTATTTATGCATTTATAAATTGATTAAAATTTCTCAATTCTTTGAAATTTATTTGCCATGGTATTCTTAAAATGGCACAAGAAATAATTAATTAATAGTAATTAATTACATTTACAAGAAATGAAATATTAAAGTAGTATATATTGAACAAATTAGTAGCCTTGAAATATATTTCCTTTCTATCATGCAACTTTTTTCAAATTTTTTTTTAATTGTTTTTAATTAGATATCTCAGAAATTTGTCTATCAAACGTACATCTATATTTTTCATGAGAATTTAACTGTAAGCATTTTTCACGATCAAATGTTCAATTACAAAATTCTATACAAATATATTTTACTGGGTAAAGATTGAAATAAAATAAAATTATTATACGTATTTTGTATCGCTGTGTTAAAACCGTTTCAATATTTTTCTAGAAATTAGCAATTTGTAATAATTTTAACTTTACAGATTATTCGCCATACTATTATTAGACGATATTAGATCTCCAGACGATATTTTAAAATAACTTGAAAGATCTTATATATTTTAAACTAAACAATAACAAACTGCATTCAAATCAAATATGCGTTATTTAAATATGCTTTAAAAATTATGAACTATAAGATATGCAAAGATAAATTTTTTTAATGTTCGTGTTTTTCAATACCTTAGGTAAAATGGATCAGAGAATGGATCAGATCTTCTTCGTTCATTGCATCATTCATTTTTAATTATTCCCTAAATGTAAACAAATTATAATTAAAATCAATTTTATTTTAAATTTACAAACTTTATGAGAAAGGTTTACACGCTTTACAAACCTTTTTTAAATCAAGCATTTATAAAAAGTAATGATGCAACATACATATAGGAACATTGTTACAGTCCTATGAAAAGCCTGTAAACCTAAAAAAAAATGACTTATTAGCTTTAAAGTTTTAAATTAACAGGATGTCAAGCCAAGCGCTAAAAAACAAGCAAATTACAAGATCATTTGAACTATTCTCCATGAAAATCAGTTTAGAGGTTCATGACAGCGAACACAAATTTAATCTGTTAAAATGAACGAATAAATTTACGCTGGAACTACAATGCTCTCGATATCCCAATTAAGTCCAGCATAAATATACAAATTTCTCAAATTAGCATGCCACTTAGAGAAGATGAGGTTGAGTTATTAAAAAGCCTAAACGCGCAATTATGTTGTAAAGAATGATCCCTACAAATTAAAGCCTCGAAGTTTTCATTCTTAACAAAAGCCTTTTAAAAAGATAGGCATTTAAAGCAGCCTCTCGCTAGTTTCGACGTAGTCACTCCCATGTGTTCTTAACTTGAATTTGTTATAATTTTCTAATGAGTGAAGCACTGCTTTCAAACATTTTATTCAAAACACTGCCATCCCTAGAGGAGCTTATGTTATTTCATGCACCGCTCTTCCCTCTGATTGCTCAGTCCTCAGCCAACAACAGGCTTTGTATTAATCACTGTTACCTTATTTAAATTTTTGCTTCATTTGATTGCTGTAGGAAACTATAATTTATGTAAGCTTGATTAGATTAAATAGTTTCGTTGCAAACATATTAATAAATCTTAGTTAATCAAGAAGCTCAATTCAATCCTTTTGTCAGATGCTTTTCATTCCTCTTGAAGTTCCTCCTAAGCCTTTAATATCTCATTTATGTGGCTCGACTTTCACAATCAAGCTCACAAATAAAATAGAGCCTCGAAGGGAAATAGTGTGGAATTTTGTGAAAAATACTATTTGAATATGAATTGATATCGCCGCATATGCTGGAATTATGTAAATGATATTGATTATTTTACATGTTATTAACTCTTTTAAGCGGAATAATTTAAGAATGTGTTCGAATTGTCCAGGTGGTCTTATTTCTGCTTCAGGGTATTAGGATACTTAAGAACTAAAGAAGCATTGTTGGTGTTGAAAAATATTCTTTTGTTGAATTATTTCAGAATAAAGCAGTTTCATTTTAGGATAAGTTGTTTTTGAAGATTTGGAGAGAATCTATTGCTTGATGTTGAATGAGATTTTGTAAATTTTAACGAGCTTTTGTAAATATTCCATTGATTTTGTTCAACTTAAAAAAAGGAAGTACAATGCAAATAATGAATACATAAGCTTACTATGATATAGTAATAATTCCAAGTAGTGAATAAAATATTATTTTTTTTTCAAATAAAAAAATGATATGCATTGTTATTTTAAAAAATATTAAAATTAAATTCGATACAAATTATAAAAATTATTGCTTAAGTATGTAAATTGTGTTATTTCTTATCATACTCTTTAATAAACGGAATGGAATTAATAAGAAATTCATCATAAGTGTTTTGTGAACATAAATAAACTATTAAAATGCTTGAATTTTATTTTGCTTAGAATAGAAATGAATCTCTTTATTTTTATAAGACCTTAAAATTTGTATATATAACCAGCAATATGCTTGTTTCATGTAGACCTAGAACATGTTTTCATAACAAAAATTTTTGTAATGGTTTTCATTTGAATAAAAGTCTATACGATTATTTTTTTTTCTAATTTTAAATCTTACAAATGATTATGTTATGTGCTATAAGGCTTACATTCAGTGGTATCAGACCAAACCACCAAGGCACTGTGGTGAAAATTCCAATTAATTTTTATCATCAAATGTGTTATGTTTAATCACAACTAACCATTAAAAATAATATACATGTTTAAATGAAATAAAATTAACTATATGAATCTAGCTCCAATAGCTAAATTAATATAATTTCTCTACATATAAAACTCTTTTTTTTGGCAATGAACAAATAATACATTTAAATTGACATTTTTATTGCAAAGGGGAAATTGTAAAGAAATATTCATTACGAAACTCTGCCAACTTTGAAAGTCATTTAAATTGTAATATATTTTATAAGTATTTGATTTTAAGAATGATCTTTACGAAAACAAAATAATATCGAAATACAAAAGATCACGATATAAAAAAATTAATCACATTTTCTTTAATATGAAAGTTTCCATTTTTCTCACTTAATACGAGTATGAATTTATTTAAATTTAGTGAAATATAACAATCATTGAAGCAAATAAAATAAAATTACAAATAAAAATGTAATACTTAATCTAAATACAGCTAATTTATTTATTTATTTTTGTTTTTTATAATTAACACCTTTTTTAAACACACTTTCATGTACACAAACATATAACAAAAAACACAGAACACTGATGAAGACAAAACACAAATTAATAGCGAGTAGAGCGAGAAGTTATCACCAACTGTATAAAAAAGAAAATATCTGTAAAGCAGGTAAAAAAAAAAACAAGATATAAAAATCCAGACAAACCAGTATATATATATATGAATCGGAATACACATTATTGTGGATCTACTGGCAGATACATTACTAGGTAAGTGCAAACACTGTAAGAGCAGAAAAGAAAATTGAAAAAAGGCACAAGTATATAAATATAGGTTCAAAAAACATCATATGTCTACAAATGTCAACCTCATAACAAACTGTATATAGCAATATGCTCAGGAAATCAGCAAAATTCCATTATAACTAACATAGCTCCTTCAAGAAATACTTAACATTAGAATCCCTGTCATATCTATGGGCTAGATGTCTGGATTCAAATCGAAACAGATCTAATGATCAATATATGTACATAAATATCTGTGTATGCGTGTGAATGTATATAGATAGATAATTTTTATCACCTCAGTATCTCGATTTCTATAACATCAGAAAATTTCTATATTATTTATTTATTATAATATTGTGTAATAGAAAAAGAGTAGTCTGGACAAAATCTGTATAATAGAAGTTGTGGGGATAAAATCCCCCCTCCTTCCCTCCCCCCCAAAAAAAGAAAATTTATTTTATTTTAATTTTTATAAGCATTCTCTGCGCCTTGCCCTACTACTAAACAGTCATTTTGAAACTTCTATACATTCCACAATGTAAAAATAATGAAAGATGCATGTTAAATAAAAGTATACTAAAAAAAATAATACTTATAATCCTTTTATACTTAAATAAAAATATAATTCACTAGTTTAAAAAAATACGTACGTTATCGAATTTTTCTTGTAAATTAAATTTAAATATTTGATAAGTACAAAAAATAAAAATTCATTCCATGATAGGAGTTAAATATTCTTAGTATAAAATAAAAGAAGAAAAAAAAAAAAAACATGAGCAGTTTTTGAGACGTTTGAAAATTCTATCAGCTATTGTTTTTTTATGTGTTAGAAGTTATAAAAGAACTAAAGAGTAAAAAAAAATTATGCTTAATATATTAATACGATAATTGGATAGTGAATGATAAAATGCGTACATAATTTAAATGTTTTTTTTACATATTTAAAATATTTCAAAATTTAATATTTATAATAAATTAATAATTTAATATTTATGTATAAATATTAAATATTAAATTTATAACAAAATTAGTAAAAATAATTTGATTTAATTAAGTTATTTTATGTATTTTTTTATAACCTACTTATTATTAATCGAAAAATAACATATATATATCGATAAACAACTATGTCCAAAATGTAAGACCAATTGTGTGAAGACCATCTGGGTGAAATTTCACGTCAAAATATTCAATAGTGTTTGAGTTATGCTTGGCTTTGTGAGAAGCTAAAACTGTTTTTTGAAATATATGAATTAACTGAGTAAAGTACTTGCATTAAATTTTGTTTCAGGAAATGTATAGAATGTTGCAGAAGGCATTCAGTGCGCAACGAACGAACGAATAAAAGTATCCTTCAGGAGTTCGAACTGGTTCACATTTACAGAAGATTCTCTACCCATAAAAATATAGTTCAATAATGTAACGTAGTGTTATTGTCCTACATTTACCAGGTAATTGACTAATATATAAGGGATCGTTTAATGCTCTCTCATCCACTCAAGTGCCTCCTATTAGGAAATCCATTATGTCTCTCCTGAGGGCGTAATTCAATGGTCACAAATGCAAACTCAATTTGTCATCCTCCGTTTCTTCACCGCTTTAACAAATTTTGGGTTGCCATAAATTAATTGCATATAAGAGCAGTAATTAAATGATATTTCAAATATAAAGAAGTGTTTTCGATTCACAAAAATGCTTCCGACGAATCATCTGTAGCATTCCTCTTGCTTGACATATTAGGATTTTAATTAAATTCTCCTCGAAGTGAGTTAAATTCCTCGCAGCATGCCTTCCAGTTAAGTAGTGTTTAAAAATCCTCCAAAATTACGAGTGCACTTATTGAATTTAATTGAAAATAATGAATGATATTGATTAAAATATTTTTTATTAGATTGCAGAATTTGTTCCTAAAGTTTTAGATAAGTTTTTTTGAAGGTGAGAGGTTTATAATTTTTTTTCCAAGCTTACTTTTGTAAAGTTTATAAAATTGTCACTCGAGTATTTGCCCTGGAGTAATAAGTGCAGCGACTGAATTTATTCATAAAAACTGAAATATCGAAATTTAATTATCATTGAGTGTTAAACTCAAGACTAATTATATGAAATTATCAAAATATAATTAGAACTTTAAAATGCAAATAATCCTTAGCAATGTCAAGTATTTTCTAATTAACTGAAGCAGATTTTTGTTTTTAATTTTTAAAAATGTACATTTGTATTATGTAAATCTCTTTCTCAATAACAATATTTAAAGAAATCTTACAAACCACATTCAACAAATCATAAGATATAAAAGCAAACTATTTTTATAGGTTTCAGAGATAAACACTCTACATTCTGCTAATTATATTTTTGTCTGCCTAGCTCCTCTGTTAATTGTACTTTTGTATGACTATTAGCTAATAGCGATGTTCAATAACAATATTTATATAACGACTAGAAATAAATATTGCTTCATTTTACTGTTTTACATCAATAAATGTTTTTTTTTTCTAAAATATGATATATTAAGATTCTCTAATGAATACTGCAAACTCAGTCACCTTGATTTAGATTCCTGCTTATAATGTGCATTCCTTTCACTACTAATATTGTAAGAACTTATACACAACTGAAGAAAACGTTAAAAAGAAAGTAAGAAAAATTGTTGTTTAGTGTTATCGGGCGATGGGTAAAAAGTATAGTTTTAAATACCTCATACGAAAGCAATTTTTTCCCCCGTTTTTGTCTTCAGTTCTAGGTAAGAATCCAGTAACGGTAGGAATCTAAAGAAAATACATTAATAGGCAGTTGAAAAAAATTACTTTCATATGACGTGTTTCATGCCAAAATGTAAGCTTTTCAGCCATCACCAAATAAAACTGAACAGTAATTTTTCTTACATACTGTAGAAGTTTAAAATGGTTGGAATAAATTAGATGAAATTCAAATTGAAATAATCTACTTTGGTCTTGAATTTTTAATTTCTATTTTGAATCCATTTTTACTTTTCTTAATTCTACACAACATTAATTTAAACTCCTCATAGATCAGGATTAAAAAGGCTTAAAACTGTTTTCTAATATATTGTAGAGGATTAATGCTTTCAGAAAGTTTTTCCATATTGTCCCACTGCAGTATTAGCAAAGTGCACACTACACTAACACTAATAGAAATGTTTCTAAATAATTAAATTAAAAGAAATATAATTTATAATTAAGCAAATATTATGATAAAATGCTGTCATGAACATTTAAATTATCATAATTAACAAATTATATTTATTTTAATATAGAATATTAATTTAAATCTATGATATTCATATACATGACAAACATTTCAAATAGACAATTAATTAAATAACGAAGCAATCCAAAACTGTTTTCGGTTCCACGCCTCACAAAACCACACTAAAGCATTACGAAAATTAAATCCAAAGTTAGTTAAAAGGCTTCCCGTAAATTGAATAACTAATTTTAGTGTCTCCTAAGTGTAACATGCAATCACCTTTTGCCGCGTTTTTATTAGAGGGGGGGAAATTAATTTAAGATAACAGATTGCGTTCAGACCGGAATCGCTCTCAATATTTTACGGATTCAAGATTAGAAAGGGTGCGGCTCGAATCCGGGAGGAACATTTAGTCGTTCCAGAGAAAAAGAACCGGCAACTTAAACGGGCAAATGTTGTTCGATTGACTCAATTAATTTCACTGACATAGAAAGGTCATCGACAATAGAAGCGCTTGGCAAGCAATGAAGAGTTCCTTTTTTTTTTTTTTTTTTTTTCATTACTCTTCCTTCCTTTCAATTCGATTGAATAGCTCGTTAGAAGGAAATTGGTGGAGTTCGAATATTCGTGGAATAGCGAACAATTACTTAACGCTGATGTCTGAAAGGAACAGTTTACCGATGGATTTGTGTATCGATTCTTGACTGAAAGTTTCTTTTGAGATTTCGTTTCCTTTGTAAGCACGTTATCAGAACAGAGGAGATATCCTTCTTTTGAAATTTCGTAGCCGGCATGATATTTAAATATTTTTAATGAATATATTTTCTTATAGCTACAATTAAATGTTGATTATAATTATAAATTGGATGTTTTTAAATTGGTATTTCTGTATCATCCTCAACAGTTTACAGACTCAAAATTAGACAGATTGCGACTTGAATCCAAAATGTATTTAACATGTTTAGAAAAAAGCATGGCAACTCAAATAAGGTAGGCTAGCAAGGAAGACTTTTTTTTCACTTTTAGATTCGATTGAACAACTTGCGAAACAAAGTAAGTCTATGAAATTTTATAATTCATGGAATACTCAAAGATACATTAAGTTATTTCATGCTGATGTTTGAAATAAACAGATTACTGGTGGTTTTTCTAACCGATACTTCGAATTTTGTTTTGCAAGTTTTGTATATTTTTAACCAAATTATTTGGCACAGAAATATTTCTATAAAAAAGTTATTATAAGTGTGAATCTAAACAATTTGATAGTAATCACAGTGCTTTATGCTGTGATATAACTGGTGAATAAAATCTGCACAGACATGCTAATGTTCTTAAAATATTCCACAGATTCAAAAACTAAAATGATGCAACTGTAATTCAGCAAAAAATTTAACTTGTTTTGGAAGTAGAAAAAAAAAACCCCTATTTAAATAAGCAAATTTTGTTCAAATAAAACGATCTACTATAATGGCATGGATCAGTTGACATAACTAGAAATATTCTGAAACATCACAGTTTTTCATGTTATGATAAAACTGTGAACAAAGTCTGCAAATTCCTGCTAATTCGCTTAAAATATTTCATAGATTCAAAAATAAAATGTTGTAACTGTAAAAGACCATTAACTTATTTTCTCTTCTTTTCAATAAATAAATAGTTTCATACAAGGAAATTGGTGTAATTTGAAATATGATGGAATAGTAATCATGTACATAATTAACAGGTGTACTTGTGGATCAATTCACGATTGGCAGATATTTTGAGATTTTATATCTTCGTAACAGCATGTTCTTTCTAGCCAATAAACAATTTATTAAAATTTTTCCTAATTACCTTCAGAGTGATAATAGCTTTTATATCTTACTAATTAGTTATATTTAGCAAATGTATGCAAAATCTCTTATCAAAATAATTTAGATTCGAGATTTCACGGTTGGTTCTGGAATATAAAAGGAATATTAAATTGTTCCAGAGCAAAATAACCAACAGCTTAAATAGGCAAATTGTGTTCGCTGGACTCAACTTTACAGAAATGGGAAATACACTTCCAACAAAAACACTTTACAACCAATCAAGACTTTTGTATTTATTCATTCCTATTTGTTAGAAGGAAGTTAGCGGAGTTTGAGAGTTCGTGGAATTGTCAACAATTAATGAAGGCGATGATTGAAAATAAAAGTTTACTACTAGATTTACGATCGTCTCTTCACTGAAAATCGGTTTTCAGAATTCGTACCTTTATAACCACAAAGCAGGAATCGCAGATTTGTAATAGTAGTGTTCCTCATTTCCTCATTGTAGATTCATCCCGACCTACATAGAAATAAAACAATACTTTGTAGTACCTAATATAGATGTATAACAACAACGATTATTTGTTGACCCAAACAGGCTAGCAAATTTAAATGCACAATTTAACATTAATAATTATGTTTTGTTTTTACGCAAGTCATACAAATTTCATGCAATAAATATCGCAAAGATATATAAAAAAGGATGGATTTGTATGCTGCATCCGGCACTATCACCTTAATAGCAACAGATCATATCTTTTAGTTTGCAATAAAATGAAAAACATTGATTAAATTATTTTTCAAATAGATGAATACTTACTTTTTATTATACTAAACATGGATCATTCTTTGGAATCCATCAAATACAAAAAAAATCATAATTTTAAAAAATAAATTGTTATAATTTTTCAGTAAATTAGAAGTACAATAAGAAATTATTCAGTGGATCGTAGCTTGTGTATCTATACCATTAATGGTTCTTGAATATCTTTTATTGAAATTCTGTTATGAATACAGCATTTAAATATTTTTAGATATCTCACTGGATTCACCCCGCCCTACATAAGAAATAAAACAATACTTTGTAGTACCTAATATAGATGTATAACAACAACGATTATTTGTTGACCCAAACAGGCTAGCAAATTTAAATGCACAATTTAACATTAATAATTATGTTTTGTTTTTACGCAAGTCATACAAATTTCATGCAATAAATATCGCAAAGATGGATGGATTTGTATCCTGCATTCGGTACTACCACTTTAATAGCAACAAATCCCATCTTTTAGTTTGCAATAAAATGAAAAACATTGATTAAAATATTTTTCAAATAAGTGAATACTTACTTTTTAGTATACTAAGCATGGATCATTCTTTGCAATCCATCAAAATGGAAAAAAAAAAAAAAAAAATCCTAATTTTAAAAATTACTAGTTATAATTTTTTAGTAAATTAGACGTACAATAAGAAATTATTCAGTGGATCGTAGCTTATGTATCTCTATCATCTATGGTTCTTGAATATATTTTTATAGAAATTCTGTTATGAATACAGCATTTAAATATTTTAAATCATTATAATTTTGTATATGCTACTTATTGATCGTAAGCTGCATTAGTAAACTTCACAACATTTTACGGATTGTATTTTTGAAAAGGTTTTTTTGCCTTAAATTTGAAAAGTATGCAAAATATTCGAGAAAAAAGAATTGATGAGCAGATGGGTTTATGTCATGATATTGAATACATTAATTTTATTGTCATGGGGGGAATCAGAATCAATAAAAGCCTTTGAAAAACAGTGAATATGCTATGGATTTTGGATGAATGTGCTATTAAAATGAATTATAAATAATTGTACTATAACAAATTTTCAATTGTTTTGATGTTATTTTTATAAATGGTAATTTTTTTCTTAATGCTATTTTTAAGTTAATAATGTTATTTTTAACGTTATTTTAGTATTTTATTTTTAGTATTAATTATAAATAAGTTTAATGTCATTGAATATTTTTTTTTCTTTTATATGGACATGATATACGTAAAAAGAAAAATGGGATATTTTAAGAAATAATGAAGTATTTATGGTGTGACATAAAAGAAAAAGTAAATAATTTAAATAATTTGCCTTTTCAATATATTTGCCATTTAAATGGTATATAATATTCATCTTATATATTTATGTGAGTTTATTATAAATTGAGAAATAATAAAATATCCCAGTAAATTATTATATTAATTACGCATTATTTGGTATTCATCTTTAATATAAATACTGAGAATTCTTTTCAGGCCCAAGAAGTGAAAACTTTAAAGTGATTTCAGAATTCGCGTCTCATTTAGTACTATCACATTACTTTCCTCTCAGAGTTCAGAATTAACTATGACAACTGCAAGAGGAAGCAAGTTTATTATTCCATTGAAAGGGGAAAAAAAGCTCTCCAAACGTACCCATTTGCATGGTTGCGCTACAAAATCGCGCGTCGAAGTCAATAAACCCTTCTTTGGGTTACGACAGGAGAGCTTCAGCGAAAGGAATCTACGAACACTTTTTTTTTTTTTCTGAAACTGTTGCACCAAGAGACTCCACCCTGTTCATAATGTCTCTCCTGATTCGTGCAGCAATTTTTCTGCCTTTTGTAGTAGTAGAATTTGAAGGACTCTTTTTTTTTTCTGATTCTTTTATCTACACACGAAGTTTCTGGAATGCAAATTCAACATCACTCTCATGGGAGCAGGCAACAGAACCTGCCCTTTTCTATTCTTGGATTTTTAACTACTATGTTCTGAAGCGAACGAACTAATGAATGCAATAAATTCCTTTGCAACTCGTCTGATCGTACAGGAGTTTTACACGGGAAGCTTGATAATTCCGATTTCCCTAATATTTTTGAAAAAAAAAAATGTATACAAAGGATTTGGATGGGATTTGATCACTTGTTTTTCAGTTCGTTTGAAGTCATGGCGAGTTCTTATTCACAAATGTAAAAAAAGTAAAATATTCCAGATACATTTTAAATTTCCTTTTTTTTTGTCATTTAGGAACATTTAAAGCTATAAAGAAATAATTCAAGAACTGTATCAGTAGAACGTAGTCTATGCATCTCTATTATCTCTGGTTCTTGAATATGTTTTATAGAAATCATGTTATGAATACAGTATTTACAAATTTTTAGAGCATTATAATTTTGTGTATGCCACATATGCAGCGTTTGCAAACTTCTCAAAATTTGAATGGGACTTTCCCTCTGTTTTTTAGTCCGTTTGAAACCATGACGAGTTCTAATTCACAAATTTAAAAGCAGTAAAATATTCTAGATGCATTTTAAAATTCCTTTTTTTTCCATTTAACAACAGTTAAAGCGCTGATGGAAAATATAATATTTTTCGAAAAAATATATTGATTGTTGAAATATAAAAACTATGTAACGCTATAATGTAAAAAAGCATATTTTTCGAAAAAAATGAACTGATTGGTGAAATAGCTAAACATAAAAGCTATGTAAAGTTATAATGTAAAAGAGAATATTCTTCGAAAAAAAATGTATTGACTGGTAAAATAGCTAATTGTATAAAGTATGTAAAGCTGTAATGTAAAAGTGCATATTTTTCGGAAAAATGTAATGATTGTTGAAACAAAATGAAATTGTAGTTCTTATAAATCCTTTTAAGATTTAATTGTTACATACCGATTTTTTTAGTTATCAAGTTAAAAGCAAATTTATAATTACAATAAAAAGGTAATTAAAACTAAACATGGAATGTATTTGCTATCTGTTTGTAAAAATAAATAATTATTTTCGTATTGCGTACAATTGAAATTATTAAGAAAAATAACGATAATTAATATTTCAATTAAAAATTAAAATTTCCACAACAACATCTAATAGGGGCATAAATAAAACCAACAAGCTATTTTATTATTTTTGTAATATTATTAGCATTTCAAACTGCAGACGGAAATAAAAATTAAAAAGGAAAGAAATTAAAGTAAAAAGGATATAAAGCAAAAGGAATATTTATATAAAAGAAGTTTAAAATATATTTCTCCTTGTTCTCCTTCAATAGCGCAACAACCCCATGGTGGGCCTATTGGCAGATTTCAAGACAGTAGACGATTTCTATTTCAATTCCTTCTATTAGCTCACACTCTCCCTATATATATCTTGTTCAAATATTCAATCGTTCATAAACTTTAATTCAGTAATTAAATTTAATTAATTAATTTTTAGTTTTTTTTTAGATTTAAGTTGCATATATCTACCAATAGATGACAGAATAAAGCTTAAAAAAAATGAAGGAAAATAATTTATAAGGACTTTCTGCAATACAGTGAAAAAAAGTAGGAATTGACTTAAAAAAATTATTGTTATATTACTTGTTTTAATGTGAGACATCACCGAGTCTTTGCATTGTGAATGATATGATGGATTTGTCCTACAATTTGCGTGTAGCGAATACTGGTAATAGCCATTGGTGCACAAAATTGTGGTGTTCCTAATTCACACCTTTTATTCTCCTTTCGTTTTGTTTTTATGTTTGTATGTTGTAGCGATATGCACACACATTTATATATATATATATATATATATATATATATGTGTGTGCATGTATGTATGTGTGTGTGTATATATGTATGTGTGTGTATGTATGTGTATGCGTGCGTGTATGTATTTATGCATGTATGTATGGGCATGTATGTGCGTGCGTGAGTGTATGTATGTATGTATGTATGAGCGTGTATGTGCGTGCGTGTGAGTGTATGTATGTATGTGTGGGTGTATAAAAATAGTTTTGTTTTTAAGATTCTGATTTTATTATAAACACAACGTAAATTTTATATCTTAAATTATAAATAACAATATATATTTCAGAGTCATATAAACATTTACCATTTCTTCAGGTCAGAATCAACACCTTTAATAGTCAGACATATAACAGCAAAATTTGCTTTTACGCCATACGCGCATAAATTTCTGTTAAAGGGGGTAAGTTCCTCACCAAGGGATGAGTAACTTAATAGGACGCCTTTGCCCCCATCCAATAAAGGGACTTCCTCCTGTGGTAGAATTCCGCGATCTTAGTTGGTTATATTCATTGCCACTGTGGAGGGCATAATCATAATATGGGGTCCGGGGAAACCTAAAATAGTTCGCCCATGTGTCTGGGGAAGGAGACACGTAGATTAGATATTTTTTGTTTTGTCGGGAAAAATAATTTCCATCTTCGCCAATATTAGTTACGTATCGGAATGTGCTTCCTGAAGGAAGGTGGGGTTCTGTACATTGCGTAATAAGGATTATTCATGGTAAACAAGAGATGTTTTTGGTTTTTTGGTAGTCCATTTTTTTACAAAAGATTACATATGTATATTTTCTCAACGATTTTCAGGCTTAAATTACAATAATAATAATAATAATATTAATAATAATAATGAAACATATTTTTAATGTTGTCATTTTTAAAATTACAACTAATTAAACTATTAATGAATGTAACTC